>JAXIVD010000979.1:85000-107530 GCA_036785275.1 Cancer borealis | reverse complement strand
TCCTTCCCTTCCCCTTCCTTCCCTTCCCTTCTTTCCCTATCCTTCCCTTCCTTTTCCTTCCTTTTCCTCTTCCCTTCCCTTTTCCTTCATTTTCCTTCCCTTCCCTTCCTTCCTTCCCTTCCCTTCCCTTCCTTCCCTTCCCTTCTCTTCTCTTCCCTTCCTTTCCCTTCCATTCCCTTCCCTTCCCTTCCCTTCCCTTTCCTTCCCTTCCCTTCCCTTCCCTTCCCTTCCCTTCCCTTCCCTTCCCTTCCTTCTCTTCTCTTTCCTTCCCTTCCCTTCCCTTCCCTTCCCTTCCCTTTCCTCCCCTTCCCTTCCCTCCCTTTTCGTGCCGTGCCGTGCGGTGACGTGCTCCCCAAATCAGTGCGAGGGAGTTTTTTTTCTTCTAATCTTTTGTGGATCTGAACGAGACCAGGTAAACCTTGCCAATTATCTACCTGTGTTGACGGAAAAGAATACGTGGTGTGCGTGCGTGCGTGCGTGTGTGTGTTTACCTACAGTCTTGAGGATCACGTGATGGACTCGTGATCGCCAACCATTACCATCCCGGGAGATAGTTTAAAGCTTATATAGACCGATTTGTGACATAATAATAATAATAATAATGATGATAATAATAATAATAATAATAATAATAATAATAATAATAATGATCTATCTATATTCCTGGTTTATGATAATGATATTAACACAATGATAATAATGGCAAAAAATACAGAGAAAGTCACAATATACAAGTGACCGCATTACAAACATAATCATAACGACGTTCATTACAAAGACAAGGTTATCATTTCACTAACACATCACGAAGAGAAGGGAATGGAAGGGAAGAGAGAGAGAGAGAGGGAGGGAGGGAAAGAGAGACAAAGAGAGAAAAAAAGAAGAAAAAAAAAGAGAGAGCCATGAATCACAACCGCAGCCTATCTACAATTTTCAATGCTCCTCCCTTCCCTTACACCTCCCTCCCTCCCTCCCTCCCTCTCTATCTTCCTCCCTTTTCTCCACCCTTCTACCCTTCCTTACCTTCACCGACACTTTCCACCCTTCACTGCAGAGCTAACTCGTACAGATGTTCAGGTAATTATATATCACCTGTCGTAATTTATTCCAATCCTTCCGTCCCCCCCATTTCTCTCTCTCTCTTCTCTCTCTCTCTCTCTCTCTCTCTCTCTCTCTCTCTCTCTCTCTCTCTCTCTCTCTCTCTCTCTCTCTCTTTCTCTCTCTCTCTCTCGCTGATGCATCTATGTGGGACTCGTCTTTTCACTTTCTATTTGGTAATTGGGTCAACAGCCTTCATTCTCCAAGCTAGGTAATTGCATCAAGATAAAACATGAGACTTGATTTCCATGAGGACTTGAGTGCGCAACAAATGCATAACAAAAGCATTATTGTTATATGTAGGAGATGTGGCGAAAGAAATGTTAGTGTTCCTTGCATCGCACACGCACACACACACACATACAAACAACAACAACAACAAATTTTTCGTTTCACCTGTATTATTCTGCACAATGCTGTATAAATATTCTCATGCCATTTTAAATACTACAACCTAACAAAAGAAGAGAGACTGACTCGTTTCCTTTCTGTTTTTTTTTTTATCGTTGTATTGAAGATGATCGAATGTTGTGCAATACTGGGAATCGATCATTTCTCTTTCGTGGAATGGTGAGTGACGGGTCTAACGGTGAGTCTGAGAAGTTGGTAGGCAGACCACGTTAAGTGTGACTAAATATGATGTCTGGTGTTAGGCTGCGAGGTGACACGTAGATAACATCACTTAGGTCATTGCTCTCTCTCTCTCTCTCTCTCTCTCTCTCTCTCTCTCTCTCTCTCTCTCTCTTCTCTCTCTCTCTCTCTCTCTCTCTCTCTGTCTCTCTCTCTCTCTCTCTCTCTCTCTCTCTCTCTCTTTCTCTCTCTCTCTCTCTCTCTCTCTCTCTCTCTCTCTCTCTCTCTCTCTCTCTCTCTCTCTCTCTCTCTCTCTCTCTCTCTCTCTCTCTCTCTCTCTCTCTCCCTTAATCTAGCCTCCTCTCCCTTCCTCTCCTTTTCCTCCTCCATACAAATGAGGAAGCGGATATATATTATGATTCTACACAATGAAAATTACTGATCATCGTCATCTTCCTTTCTCCTCCTCCTCCTTCCCTTCCTTCTGCTCCTACCCTTCTGTGTCTCATGAAACAATGGTAGGAGGAAGAACATTCATCTCGTCTTTGCTCCTTCCAAGTGGTAGATGTTCTTTTATTTATTTACTTACTTTTTTATTTTTTTATTTTTTTTATGTCTTTAATCTGTGGAGCTGGTAGGCTTACTGGAGGCGTTAGATGGCTAGCCTCCACCCGTTAGTAGGGCAGGTTATATTTTTTAAGTGATGCCTCGTATCTTATTGAGAGGCTCATGCTGCCCGCGGGGAGCTCCTCATGCATATAACTTTGCAGTCAAGGATAGTATTATGGCAGCATGTGGGTAATCTTTGGCCACTCGGCTTTAGAAACATGAACAATATATAAAGGTATGAGTATATAATTGATTAATAGGGAATAACAGATGTATTAATGTCATCATGAGCGGCAATACATACGTAATATCCTCTTAGTGATGCTTCTCTGGTGCGGCGGAAGACTGAAGGCAATGGTAGGTTGCGTGGAAGGCACCTTTGAGAAATGAGGACGCCAGAAATTACTCAGTATGCCCAGTCCATTGTTGTGATCTCTCCTTGAATACAAGATACTTACCGGCTCCAAATTTACCAGAATGACATGGAATTAGTGGAGAGATTGCAGGGAAGTCTCATGTGATTAACCTATAACTTAGGGTTCGATTCTATGATGAAAGAGTAAAGCTTTGCTTCCTTCTTTCCGTTCTCTTGTCATTCCTTCTCACTAGTACGGTAAATAATATTAACTTGTATAAACCATAGGTAACTGTAATTGGCGGTAGTCTTTCTGTTATCTATTCTCTCCATGCGTCTTCTCGTCCTCCATTTTGTCCTTGTCTTCCCTTTTCTCCTCGTCCTCGTCTCTGTCGTCACTGTTGTCTTCCTCGTTCTCGTCTATCATATCCTCGTCCTTGTTCTCTTGAAGTAGCGGGTAGTGTAACAATAATACTGCTGCTGCTGATGATGATGAGACTGAGGAGGAGTGGTCACCTGTAATGCTTGATGGAGGGTCACTATGAAGGGTCACGACAGGTCAGGTGAGATGAGGTGAGGTTGGCCGTGGATGTTGTGGCAACAAATGGGGCTTGTAGTCACCTCATTGCTCTCTTCCGGCCACAGGGAATGTTATTGGGAACTACACCCTTCCCTCCCTACATCCCTCCCTTCTATTTAGTTCCTCCACCCTTCACTATCTTGCATCCCCGCCCTCTACTCCTCCCTCCCCTCCCTCCTATCATTCCACCCTTCCTCCCTCCATTCCTTCCTTCCCCTATTCTACGTCCTATCATCCTCTCCTCCCTTCCTCCTTCCTCCTTCTTCTTCTTCCTTCTTCTCTCTTGCTATACTTCCCTCCGACATCCTTCCTCTCTCTCGCGTCCTTCAATCCGTTCCTGCTGTTGCCTTCCTGTTCCTGCAATTTTGTAATCTTCCCATTGAGTGGGTTGGCATGTGCACGCATAAAACACACACACACACGCACACAACATACACACACACACACACACACACACACACACACACACACACACACACACACACACACACACACACACACACACAGACACACACACACACACACACACACACACACATACTTATTTACGTATTTGGTTTTATCTCTTTTTCCTCTCTCTCTATCTATCTCTCTATCTATCTATCTATCTATATATCTATCTTCTATCTATCTATCTATCTATCTATCTATCTATCTATCTATCTATCTATCTATCTATCTATCTATCTATCTATCTATCTATCTATCAGCTCAAGTTAGCCTGAACCATCAAATTGCAACATCATGAGCAAAACGTAATATCAAGCAGTAAGCTCAGTGCTCAATGCCTTAAACTAAAAAATAGAAGAAAAGCCAACATGGATTCACATTAGCAACTCAACAATCACCACATCATCAATTACTGAGTGTAGCTAATGGTAAAAAAAAAAATATATATCCTCGTTTCTATGTGCAAACCAAAAGTTGAAGTTTATTACGAAGCTTACTTAAGTTTTTTTTAGTCAGTTGAAACATTTCCTCAGAGAATCAATACAAGGTTATCACGGTATTGGCTCCGTCACAGCTTCATACGATGCTCCTGCAGCCTGCACATCTTTATGCATTCCTTCAGCATGACGTGTGTGTCGGCGCTGTAATATGACGTGATTTCCGGAAGTGCTTAACGAGACGTGACGAGTTGAATAATTTAATGTTTATCAAGTGAGTGCAGCCACTGTCGTTGTCAGCAACATTAACGGAATACTTCATGCCGCACCTTCTTTTTTATTCTCTCTCTCTCTCTCTCTCTCTCTCTCTCTCTCTCTCTCTCTCTCTCTCTCTCTCTCTCTCTCTCTCTCTCTCTCTCTCTCTCTCTCTCTCTCTCCCCCCCCCCTTGTATACCTTGGCTATGTCAGGTGTTTTTTAAGGGCTGTGATAATTTACTGTATATTTAGGGCTTAATATAATACCTCATCTATCTATCACGTGAGAACTGAGGTTATTATGAAGTATAATCTTACGTAAGTCTCTTTGCCATACTCTCCTGTTTTGATATATGAGAGAGAGAAGGTTGTGGTACGTCTTGTGCTGCCTCACCTCCTCCAACATACCACACCGGGTAATAGTTGGTGTAGGTGCAGCGAATAGACACACCACACCGCCGCCTTAATCCATGTGATGTAATATTTCCCTCAGGCTTTTCTTCCACATTCCTTCGCTTAGATAGGAGTCCCGCCAACCTTTCTCTACCTTTCCTCGCAGCCGCCAGCCCTTCTCCAGCCTCCAGCCAGCCTCTAGCCTCCAGACTTCCTTCTTTAGTCCTGTCTGGCCTTCAACTCACTGGCTCTCTCTCACTCTCTCTCTTTCTCTCTCTCTCTCTCTCTCATCTTTTGATCTCTCTCTCCTTCTCCTTCATCTTCTCCACGTTTATGTTCTCTCTTTTCTTTCAGCCTTTATGTGTTTCTCTCTTTTTATGTTTGTCTTTATCCGTTGGTTCGTTCGTTCGTCTGTGTCTCTTTTTTGTCTGTTTGTCTGTCTGTGTTTGTGTATTTGTCCATCTTTTTGCATGTCTGATTTTGTCAATGTGTTCTCGTTCTGTATATCCTTATCTGTCTGTCTGTCTGTCTGTATGTCTGACTCTCATTTATTCCCCCGCCACCCTCTTGCTCACCCGTCGCCTCATCTCCACCAGGCCCCGTTGGACAGCCTTCCGGGTGATTGGCAACTGCGGGTGGAGGGACGTGAGGGGACCGACACCATTTTCAAGCGAATCACCACCCTCGAGTTTCAGTCCAACTTCCTCACCATCCTCGTGCAGCCTTCACGCCCTGTCTACACTGCAGGACAGACAGGTAGGTGGATGGGGTGTTAGGTCGCAGGAAGGAAGAACTATGAAGGGGTGTGAGGGGTGGGGAGTGTATGGTTGGATGGGTGTGATCAGGTTGGGAGAAGACTTATGGGGTAGCGTGGGAAGGCTGGCATTGATGGGGAACAGTGAATGGGTGATGGGGAATGGGTGAGTGTTAGGGATGTGAGAAGGACATTCAGGACTTCAAAAGGAGACGGAATCGTTTACAGTGCATCAGGGTAGACCAAGGACACGCGTGCAGAGACACACACACACGCACACACGCACATACACATACAGACTCACACACACACACACACACACACACACACACACACACACACACACACACACACACACACACACACACACACACACACACACATCCACACACACACACACACACACACACACATCCTCACACACACACATCCACACACACACTTACACACACACACACACACACACACACACACACACACACACACACACACACACACACACACATCCACACACACACACACACACACACACATCTACACACACACTCGTTCCCGTTGGTTGGTGGTTGATGCCTTCGCCTGCTAACAGGCAAGGCATAGGTTCGAATCCCGCTCGGATTGCTAAGGATTTTTCACTGCCATGGAGTGGTTACTGTCCCCTTGAACAAGGGGATGGGTGTGTGTGATGTGTGAGGGGTCTCAGCCTTACCCATAGATCCGTCTCTATGAGCTCTGAGCTCCTGTGGGGAGGGTATGGCTGACGTTCACGAGTCCAGCGAGTGATCATCCAAACCATGGTGAATAACACGTGCACACACACACACACACACACACACACACACACGCGCACACACACACACACACACACACACACACACACACACACACACACACACCCACCCACCCCCACCCCCACCCCCACCCCCACACACACACACACACACACACACACACGACTTGCAAGTGATTAACTTGATTGTGAATCACCGACTCGGCCTAATAGAGTGATTTTGATTCTGCGCCACACAAACAATACGGAGTCCTTTGCATTACAATTCAAACGCTAAAATACTACACTAAAAGGATCCGATTAATAGGTTTACACCTGCTTTTTTCACTAGATTTTATCTATAATAAATACACTAATTAATTTTCATTCTTCGATATGTTTTCCATCACCACTAGTTGGCTTATTAGCTCTTTTTCTTTTACCAAGATAACCAAAATGATATTTCCAAGAAAAAGTCGAGAATGCTTCAACATTCAGCTTCATATACAAGCTTGAAAATGATCAAACACTTGAAGGATACCAAGGTGATAAAAAAAAACTCTGAAAACGATGAACAAATTGATGTACATACAGGTTAAGTCTCGCGTTAGGTAGGCAGACCTAATAGCGATGCAAGTAATTCATCTAGTTTAGCAAGGATGCAGGAGGAGAGACGGCGTACAGTTAGTAAGTCAACAGAATTAAACAGAAAAAATGTAACAAAACACAGGCCTGGGTGCAACGCTAGTTATGGATTTCGAGATACTGAAAACAATTAGTTAAAAAAGTAATTGATCAGACGAACAAACTCGTGTTGGTAGAAGCGTTGTATGAACGGAGCGGCCTTCATATGTGAGAGGTGTTCTCTGTACATGAGCGGACAAGGACCTTGTACATAGTTTGTATGTGGGAGACGGATAATAGTCATGCAGATCATACAGTACAAGCGCCGTCATGGACATTAACTCAGTAGTGACTAAGATACATGATATTTTCTGATAAGATTCGAAGTCAAAAACAAGCCGACAGCATAACATAAGTAAATTCAAACTGTAGGTGTAAGTGTAATAGTAATGAAAAAAAAAGTATGATAGGTGAAATTTTATATGAGGGACGTGGATGTTAATGTTATCTTTGAAACCAATCTAAAAGGTAGAGTAAGGTGGGGAGGAAAAGTATAGTGGAATTAAATAGGTAAAAACCGATGATGTGTTGGAAAGGATGCAAGCACACGAGGCTGCAGGTATTGTGTTGTAGGATGAGGTGTGAGGGACAGGTTAATTAAGGAGGTAAACTTGAGGACACACACACACACACACACACACACACACACACACACACACACACACACACACACACACACACACACACACACACACACACACAGACACACACACACACACACACAAACACACACACACACACACACGCACGCACACACACACACACACACACACACACACACACACACACACACACACACACACACACACACACACACACACACACACATACACACACACACACACGCACGCACAGAGGGCAAGGCAAGCCATGAAGATAGGGGGAAAAATCCCCCCCAAACCAGTTACCAGACAGTCACACGGGAAACTCCTCATGGCCACTAGCTTTTTCTTATCTCATCCTTCTTTTTACTCCATTCTCTCTCTCTCTCTCTCTCTCTCTCTCTCTCTCTCTCTCTCTCTCTCTCTCTCTCTCTCTCTCTCTCTCTCTCTCTCTCTCTCTCTCTTTCTCTCTCTCTCTCTCTCTCTCTCTCTCTCTCTCTCTCTCTCTCTCTCTCTCTCTCTCTCTCTCTCTCTCTCTCACTTTCTCTCTCTCATAAATTGCTAAAATTGATAGCAAAACAATGATATTTTTCACTGTATGATAGAAACAATACATTTTATAAATGCAACTATTTATATATGATCTACACTATATATTAAGGTGTTAATTAGATAGATCAGCTGCTTTTCTCCTATTATTTCCCGCTTTTCTTTCGCCATTGTCTTTCATTTTCTTCTTTTCCTTCACTCATCCTCTACGTTTCCCCGTCTTCCTTCTATTCTTCCTTTCCTATTCACTCATTCTATCATCTACAGTAAATTTCATCATACATATAGCATATAAAAAAAAAAAAACGCAAAAAATTTATTAACAGACACCGTTGGAAACAAGTATAATTTAAGTACAATTCATATGGTTACAATAAAGTGTTCCATTTCTTCCCCTCTTAGTGTACTTCCGTGCCATCCTGCTGACCCGTGACCTCAAGCCTTACGATGACCCCGTGGACGTGTATGTGTTGGTGAGTGGACTGTTTGCTCCTCTGTTGACCTTCACTACTGTTCCTTCTTTGTACTTTTGTAATAATTTTGTTGTGTTCACGTGTTACTCATCCATTATTATTTATTTTTCTTGTTCTATCCTTATTACTAGTAGGAAATGTGTTTCTTTACTCACAGGTCTGCATTTGTTAAGATGAATATATGGCTCCAAAGATATGTTTTAAGGAATTCGTTAATCCATCAGTTTGTAATGTGGGTGGTGTTAGGTTAGGTGGTGATGACGGGTGATGAAGAAGATGGTGATAGATAACTGTGAATCTGACACGTTTATAACCAAAAATTAGCTAAAGTGTATTTTTTTCTTATTATAAATAATGGTTGGTGTTGGTGATGGTAGATGCAGTAATAATGGTTAGTAGGAAAATACTTAGTAATATTAGTTATATTTACTCAATAAGAATACACACTTCCACAGGAGTGCAAGCTTTTCAGATTATAAAAAATCTAAGCAACTTACTCACCATTTTTCCCTTTATATTACTGGAATGACTTAGATATATATGGTATATATATTTTTCATTACGTGCAAGATGTAGGTAAGCTGCATCCTACTTTAAATAATGCGTCATTATCATCATTTACTTTTTAATTTTCTTGATAAAATTATTATTTATTTGGTGATGGGAAATCACCACCACCACCACTACCATAACCACTACTGTCACCACTGCAAATATAACACCATCACAATACCTCTACCACACCATCTGCCACCACAACCACCGCTATAACCACCACATCACATCAAAATCATCACAGGAACACCATGAAAAACACACCACAAAATTACAATCTATATAAAAACAACCAAGTGTGTGTGTGTGTGTGTGTGTGTGTGTGTGTGTGTGTGTGTGTGTGTGTGTGTGTGTGTGTGTGTGTGTGTGTGTGTGTGTGTGTGTGTGTAAGTGTATTTGTATTTGTGTGCGTTTGTGTGTCGGTGCGTGTGCATTTCTCTCTCTGTCTGTGTGTCTGTCTGTATGTATATCTGTCCACGTGTATCTGCGTCCATTTGTCGTCAAGACTTATAACGTCCTCAATTCCTTCCGTGCATGGTATTACTGTTGCTTAAGAGGCGATGCCGAGGGTGGTGAGGAGAATGCAGGTGAGAAGACTGACTGGCGGCGGTGATAGCACAGAGGGTCCTGGCAGGTTACACGGTACTTTTGTGTTGGTGTGGTGAATGTTAGGTGGAGTGTTAGGAAGTGATGACGTCTTTGGCAAAGTATTGTAGACGTGATGATGCTCAGGTGTTTGTATGTATGTGTGTGTGTGTGTGTGGAAGAGGTGAAACCATTGGCGTTGTAGTGATGGTGGTGGTGGTAGGGATGGTGGTGGTGGTGGTGGTGGTGGTAGTGGTGGTGATGGTGGTGGTGGTGTGAAGCGTGTGCACAGCTTAATTGTGAAGGATAAAAAATAAATATGAATATATTTAGATTAATGGGCTTCTAAGTAAAAACTATTCGAAAGCAGGAGGTGGAGGAGGAGGAGGAAAAGCAGGAAGAGTACAAAGGAGTCCAAAGAAGAGCAGACAACAACAGTCCTAATGTACCTAACGAGGTTGTCCGTGTGGCTACATTACTACTATAATATCTACTTGATAGAGACAAAAGGACAGCAAAGTGGAAAGCTCTTTTCCACCTATCCATCCCTCCAGCCGAAGCTGGCCGGAAGAGGAAGTGATACCAAGTAGTATTGACAAATTATCATAGAATTTGTTTAGAAAAGTGAGAAAAAACAGGAGTAATAGCTATTGCTACCACTAAAAAATAATATTACGCAAGAATTAAATTCTCGATATGGTAAACTGATGCTAATTGTTTATCCTGTTTTTTCTTAAGCAATTCGATCGTGTTATTGTTAACTATTTGTACTGGTTGAGAATTCCAAATATTCATGATTCAATTGAAGTAGAAGTGCTCCGCTTCGTTTGATCAAAACGCTCATCAATGATCTTGAAGCCATTCTTACGAGTGTTGCTTGTTAGATCGGTAGTTACATTGAAGTTTATGCTAATATTGTCAAAGCAGCGAAAAATGTTAAATTACCTCGTAGCCTACGTTTGGATAAACTGATTAAGTTCAGTTCGGTTAGTTGTTCTACGTAAGGCTTTTTTTTTTTTAGCAATCTTGGATTAATTTTAATAAATTTTCTCATCAATATTTTCATTTTATAGTATGGTGACCAGAACTGAATGTAATATTTTGGATGAGACCGTACAAGTGCATTAAATAGTGTAAAGATAACATTTTTTCAGATTTGTGCTCTAAAGTAATTCCGATGAAGCCAACTATTATAGTTTGTTATTTGTCTTAACAACGTCTGAAGAATGTCTGAGCAATGGAAGAGGAAGAAGAGGAGGAGAAGAAGGAGGAGAAAGAAGAAGAGGAAGAAGAAGATGAGAAGGAGGAGGAGGAATGAGAAGAATTGAATGAGATGACCACAAAAGGAGAGAAAAGGAGGTGGAATTGGAGGATGAAGGCTGGGGCCCCGTTGTGTAGCACAGTAGGGGCAGGAAGAGGAGATGAAGAAGCACGATGAAGAAAGGAGAAATGATGACGATGGTGAATAGAAACAGAAAAACGAGGAGAAGGAGGAGGAAAAGGAGGAGGAGGAGGAGGAGGAGGAGGAGGTGAGAAGGGTGACTGGTGGCGGTGATAGCACAGAGGGTCCTGGCAGGTTACACGGTGCTTTTGTGTTGGTGTGGTGAATGTTAGGTAGAGTGTTAGGGAGTGATGACGTCTTTGGCAAAATAGTGTAGACGTGATGATGCTCAGGTGTTTGTATGTGTGTGTGTGGAAGAGGTGAAACCATTGGCGTTGTAGTGATGGTGGTGGTGGTAGGGGTGGTGGTGGTGGTGGTGGTGGTGGTGGTGGTGGTGGTGGTGGTGTGAAGCGTGTGCACAGCTTAATTGTGAAGGATAAAAATTAAATATGTAGATTAATGGGCCTAATAACTATTCGAAGGGAGAAGGAGGAGCAGGAGTACAAAGGAGTATATAAGAAGAACAGACAACAACAGTCTTCCTGGACATAACGAGGCTGTCCGTGTGGCTACACTACTACTGTAATATCTACTTGATAGAGACAAAAAGACAGCATAGTGGAAAGCTCTTTCCCACCCGCCCCTCCCTCCAGCCGAAGCTGGCCGAAGGAGGAAATTATACCATGTAGTATTGACAAACTATCATGGAATTTGAATAAAAAGTGAGAAAAACAAGAGTAATCTATAGCTATTGCTACCAAAGAAAAAAATACGCAGGAATGAAATACTCGATTTGGTGAACTGATTGATGCTAATTGGTTATCAGTTTATTTTTTCTTAAACGATTCAATTGTGTTACTGTTAACTATTTATGCTGGTAAAGAAATCTAGATATTCACGATTCTATTTGTTTGATCTAAAATGCTTACCAATGATCTTGGAGCCATTATTACGAGTGATGCTTGTGAGATTGGTAGTTACATAGTAGTTTATGCTAATATTGTCAAAGCAGCGAAAAATTAGAAATACATCAATTAAGTCCCATCGTAGACTACGTTTGGATAAACTAAATAAACTCAGCTCGTTTAGTCGTTCTTCGTAAGGCTTGTTTTGCAATCTAGGGATCATTTTAATAAAACTTCTTCTGATGAAGCCAACGATCATAGTTGTTATCCGTCATAACAACGTCTGAACAATGCAGGAGGAAGAGGAAGAGGAAGAGGAAGAAGAGGAGGAAGAGCGAGATAAGGAGAAGGAGGAGGAGGAATGAGAAGAATTGAATGAGATGACCACAAAAGAAGAGAACAGGAGGTGGAATTAGAGGATGAAGGCTGGGGCCCCGTTGTGTGATACAGTAGGGGCAGGAAAAGGAGATGAAAAAACACGATGAAGAAAGGAGAAATGTTGATGATGGTGAATAGAAGCAGAAAAACGAGGAGGAGGAGGAGGAGAAGGAGGAGGAGGAGGAGGAGGAGGAGGAGGAGGAGGAGGAGGAGGAGAAGGAGGAGAAGAAGGAGGAGAAGGAGGAGGAGGAGGAGGAGGAGGAGGAGGAGAAGGAGGAGGAGGAGGAGGAGGAGGAGGAGGAGGAGGAGGAGAAGGAGGAGAGGGAGGAGAAGGAGGAGGAGGAGGAGGAGGAGGAGGAGGAGGAGGAGGAGGAGAAGAAGGATTAGGAGGAGGATTAGGAGGAGGAGGAGGAGGAAGAGGAAGAGGAAGAGGAAGAGGAGGAGGAGGAGGAGGAGGAGGAGGAGGAGGAGGAGGAGGAGGAGGAACACATAGGAACACATAGGAAGAACAAACAGCAACAGGCCTACTGGCCCTTACGAGGCTGTTTGTGATAAACTAGACTACACTATCTAATCTGGGGTGAAGGATACAGGATAGTAAGGATGAGGGATTCTCCCACCAGCCACGACTGGCAGGAGAGGAAGGCCAACCATGCAATATAAGTAAAAATAAATAAATAAATGCGTGGAATTAGATTAGACTAGCCTATTACTACTGTCACTAACACTACTTCCTGGCAAGCGATGTCAGGCCCCTGGCGACGTCCTTCCGAATCGAGATTTTGTAATTACTGTACATTAGAAGGAACTTGCTCAAAGTTTACTATGTTGACGAATAATGTTTTAGTTGCGGATTGGCTTCTAAGTATTTGTCCAGTCTATTTTTGAATGTATTAATTGTTTTACTGTCGACGACATTGGCGGGCAAGGAGTTCCAAACGTTAACGATCCGATTGAAAAAGAAATGTTTGGCTTCGTTTGATGTGAATCTTTTACCAGTAATCTTAAAAGTATGACGTCTTCTTGTTATATTTAATCGATCAAAAGTAATGTAATCTTCTGCATTGATATTATCAAATCCTTTAATTATCTTGAACATTTCAATTAAATCTCCTCTCATCCTTCGTTTTTCGAGGCTGAATAAGTTTAATTCTTTAAGTCTTTCTTCATAAGGTTTATTTCTCAGCCTTGGAATCATTTTCGTTATTCTACGCTGGACTCTTTCCAGTTTGTCAATGTCCTTTCTGTAATATGGGGACCAGAACTGTACGCAATATTCAAGATGAGGTCGTACTAGTGAATTATGCAGTTTTAATATGACTTTTTCTGATTTATTTTCGAAAGTACGCCCAATAAAGCCGACCAATCTGTTAGCGGTTTTAACTACCTCTGAGCAATGCTGACTGGGTTTTAAATTGCTTGATATTGTGATTCCTAGATCTTTTTCCTTGTTCACTGCAGAAAGTAGTTTTCCATTCATTTGGTACTGAACGTGATCATTATTTCTTCCGATATGTAGTACCTTACATTTATCAACGTTAAATTTCATTTGCCATTTACTGGCCCAAGACGTTAGTCGATCAAGGTCTGATTGTAAGACTTCTCTGTCACTTGTCGAAGTTACTTTACTGGCAATTTTCGTATCGTCAGCGAATTTTGATATTTTGCATGAGATCCCATCATCTATGTCATTAACATATATCAGAAACAAAATAGGGCCAAGTACTGAACCCTGTGGTACGCCACTTTTTACGTTTAACCATTGAGAGGAGACACCGTTTAAGACTACTCTCTGTTTACGTTCAGAGAGCCAGTCCTGAAGCCAATTGTAGATGCTACCAGAGATACCGTGAGTCTTTAGTTTGTTAAGCAATCGTTGATGGGGAACTTTATCAAAGGCCTTTTGAAAATCCAGATATATGATATCTACTGCTCTGCTTTCATCGTACGTGTCAAAAACATTGTGAAAGAAGTCTAATAAGTTAGTTAGACATGAACGCGTATTACGGAAACCATGTTGTGAGGGTTTAATTATATCGTTGTCTTCAAGGAATTTCACCATATTGTCACGAATGATTGTCTCCATTAATTTACATACTACTGACGTCAGACTGATTGGCCTATAATTTCCGGGTTGTGACTTGTCTCCCTTTTTGAAGATTGGGGTTACATTAGCACGTTTCCAATCTGATGGAACTTTACCAATCCTTAAGGATTTATTGAATATGATTGCAAGCGGTTTACTGATCTGATGCTTGACCTCTTTCAAGATTCTCGGGGAAATTTTATCTGGTCCAGGGGTTTTATTAGTTTTCATCTTATCGATTTTTTGTTCAACGTCATTTTTTACGATGAGTAAATCATTTAAGAAGTTTTCGGTTCTTCTAGTCTCGAGTGGTTGAAACGATGAACAATCCTCTTCTGTAAATACGGATGCAAAAAAGTTATTTAGGATTGTAGCCATTTCATTTTCGTCGTTTGTGTGATTTCCTTGTCCTTTAGTAAGTGGACCGGTATTACAGGTAAGGGCTTTTTTACTCTTAACAAAACTATAAAATTCTTTAGGATTAGATTTACATGATTCCGCTATATATTCTTCAAGGTTATTCTTGCTGCGCTTTATTAGTCTCTTAGTTTCGCAACGAACTCTGTCAAACTCAACTTTGTCATCTTGGTTTTTAGTTGATATATACTTATCGTACGCGTGTTTTTTGAGAGAGAGGCTGTTTTTTATCTCATCGTTCCACCATTTTGGTTTATTCTTCCTTGCTGAACGTCTGTAACGATACGGTACACATACTCTAATAGCTTCGTTCAGCTTTGTGGTAAAGGCCTCCCATGACCTATCAATATCTGATTCTGACTCTGACAACAGTTCACTCCAGTCAGTGTCTTCTAGAATTGTCCGCATTCTGGTGAAATTTGCCTTTTGGTAATTTGGTACCCTCTCCTTACTGTCATTTACTTTTATTTCCTTCATTTTCAAGTTGAACGTAATTATCCGATGGTCGCTTGAGCTGAAAACTGGGCCAACATTTACGTTGCTAACTATCTCTTCACTTGTTGAAAGAATGAGATCAAGGGTATTTAAGTCGCGCGTCGGTTCATGAACGTGTTGATGTAATTCGCTCTCTAATAAATTCGTGTACAGGTCGTGTCCTGCATGTGATCTTAACGGATTTCCCCATCTCGTTACTGGCAAGTTAAAATCGCCCATAATGATTGTTTCACATTGACTAATTGTTTCGGAGATTGATTCGAAAAGCAAACGGTCAATTTCAGCGGGTCTTCCTGGTGGTCTGTAAATCAATCCAAGTATTTTTCTGCTCGAGTTACTCTTTAATTCGATGAAAACTGTGTCCACTCCGTTGATGGGTTCTGTTTTAAGGGAGATCGGATGGAGCGAGCTGTGAATATATAGGATTACACCACCGCTAGTTTTGTTTTCTCTTTCACAGCTAAAAATTGTATAACCGGATAACTGAAATTCTGCAATGTAATCTCTGTTCGACGTGTCTAACCATGATTCTGTGACTCCTATGATATGGTACTGATCCATTGCGGCGAGAGCTTCAAGATCAGTGAATTTATTTCTGATGCTGCGAGCATTTACATAACAAACTTTAATATTCGGATAAGTAGCGTCATTAGTATTAGGATCAGTGGTGACGTTAGTAATTGGATCAGCTGTGACATTATTATTTGGCTCAGTGGTGGCATTACACGGAGAAACTATGATGTCGTTGCTGCTCTCGTCCGCTCGGCGTTTTTTGACCTATAAAGAAAAACTTCATCACTGAAAAGTCTGCCCAAGCGAGCATGCCCAACACTGTTCAGGTGCAGTCCGTCGTACTGGAAAAGAAGTGGGTTATTGTAAAAATCATCCCACAGGTTTAGGAAGTCAACACCTTCCTGTGAACAGAGGGATTCGAGTCTGTGGTTGATGGTGAGCGCCTTGCCGTAGAACCTCGGTTCAGCATCTATCTTGGGAAGAATGCCTGAAATAACAATGTTATTAGACTTTGTCCTGTACTGGCGGATCATCTTCCTGTACTTTTCAAGCAACTCCTCGGGTCTTGTGGATGACACATCGTTTGTTCCTGCGTGGATGATAAAAAAAGTGTTATTGTCTGCGTCGCTGGTGACCTCTCCGCATACATCTGTTATATCGTCAAGCCTGGCTCCTGGAATACAGTAACGCTTTCTGTTATTTGGAGCGCGTCCACTGAACTCAATCAGCTGCCCACGTAGGATGGAGTCACCCACCAACCTTGTCTCTCCTATTTCCTCTTGTGTCGATCCGATCACCTGGAATGTGTTAAAAGTCTTTTGTTTTAGTGGTTTTCTAGGGATTCTAAGAGCACCTCTAGGGTAGGGGGAGGAGGAGGAGGAGGAGGAGGAGGAGGAGAAGGAGGAGAAGGAGGAACACATAGGAACACATAGGAAGAACAAACAGCAACAGGCCTACTGGCCCTTACGAGGCTGTTTGTGATAAACTAGACTACACTATCTAATCTGGGATGAAGGATACAGGATAGTAAGGGTGAGGGATTCTCCCACCAGCCACGACTGGCAGGAGAGGAAGGCCAACCATGCAATATAAGTAAAAATAAATAAATAAATGCGTGGAATTAGATTAGTCTAGCCTATTACTACTGTCACTAACACTACTACCTGGCAAGCGATGTCAGGCCCCTAGCGACGTCCTTCCGAATCGAGATTTTGTAATTACTGTACATTAGAAGGAACTTGTTCAAAGTTTACTATGTTGACGAATAATGTTTTAGTTGCGGATTGGCTTCTAAGTATTTGTCCAGTCTATTTTTGAATGTATTAATTGTTTTACTGTCGACGACATTGGCGGGCAGGGAGTTCCAAACGTTAACGATCCGATTAAAAAAGAAATGTTTAGCTTCGTTTGATGTGAATCTTTTACCAGTAATCTTAAAAGTATGACGTCTTCTTGTTATATTTGATCGATCAAAAGTAATGTAATCTTCTGCATTGATATTATCAAATCCTTTAATTATCTTGAACATTTCAATTAAATCTCCTCTCATCCTTCGTTTTTCGAGGCTGAATAAGTTTAATTCTTTAAGTCTTTCTTCATAAGGTTTATTTTTCAGCCTTGGAATCATTTTCGTTATTCTACGCTGGACTCTTTCCAGTTTGTCAATGTCCTTTCTGTAATATGGGGACCAGAACTGTACGCAATATTCAAGATGAGGTCGTACTAGTGAATTATGCAGTTTTAATATGACTTTTTCTGATTTATTTTCGAAAGTACGCCCAATAAAGCCGACCAATCTGTTAGCGGTTTTAACTACCTCTGAGCAATGCTGACTGGGTTTTAAATCGCTTGATATTGTGATTCCTAGATCTTTTTCCTTGCTCACTGCAGAAAGTAGTTTTCCATTCATTTGGTACTGAACGTGATCATTATTTCTTCCGATATGTAGTACCTTACATTTATCAACGTTAAATTTCATTTGCCATTTTTTGGTCCAAGACGTTAGTCGATCAAGGTCTGATTGTAAGACTTCTCTGTCACTTGTCGAAGTTACTTTACTGGCAATTTTCGTATCGTCAGCGAATTTTGATATTTTGCATGAGATCCCATCATCTATGTCATTAACATATATCAGAAACAAAATAGGGCCAAGTACTGAACCCTGTGGTACGCCACTTTTTACGTTTAACCATTGAGAGGAGACACCGTTTAAGACTACTCTCTGTTTACGTTCAGAGAGCCAGTCCTGAAGCCAATTGTAGATGCTACCAGAGATACCGTGAGTCTTTAGTTTGTTAAGCAATCGTTGATGGGGAACTTTATCAAAGGCCTTTTGAAAATCCAGATATATGATATCTACTGCTCTGCTTTCATCGTACGTGTCAAAAACATTGTAAAAGAAGTCTAATAAGTTAGTTAGACATGAACGTTTATTACGGAAACCATGTTGTGAGGGTTTAATTATATCGTTGTCTTCAAGGAATTTCACCATATTGTCACGAATGATTGTCTCCATTAATTTACATACTACTGACGTCAGACTGATTGGCCTATAATTTCCGGGTTGTGACTTGTCTCCCTTTTTGAAGATTGGGGTTACATTAGCACGTTTCCAATCTGATGGAACTTTACCAATCCTTAAGGATTTATTGAATATGATTGCAAGCGGTTTACTGATCTGATGCTTGACCTCTTTCAAGATTTTCGGGGAAATTTTATCTGGTCCAGGGGTTTTATTAGTTTTCATCTTATCGATTTTTTGTTCAACGTCATTTTCTACGATGAGTAAATCATTTAAGAAGTTTTCGGTTCTTCTAGTCTCGAGTGGTTGAAACGATGAACAATCCTCTTCTGTAAATACGGATGCAAAAAAGTTATTTAGGATTGTAGCCATTTCATTTTCGTCGTTTGTGTGATTTCCTTGTCCTTTAGTAAGTGGACCGGTATTACAGGTAAGGGCTTTTTTACTCTTAACAAAACTATAAAATTCTTTAGGATTAGATTTACATGATTCCGCTATATATTCTTCAAGGTTATTCTTGCTGCGCTTTATTAGTCTCTTAGTTTCGCAACGAACTCTGTCAAACTCAACTTTGTCATCTTGGTTTTTAGTTGATATATACTTATCGTACGCGTGTTTTTTGAGAGAGAGGCTGTTTTTTATCTCATCGTTCCACCATTTTGGTTTATTCTTCCTTGCTGAACGTCTGTAACGATACGGTACACATACTCTAATAGCTTCGTTCAGCTTTGTGGTAAAGGCCTCCCATGACCTATCAATATCTGATTCTGACTCTGACAACAGTTCACTCCAGTCAGTGTCTTCTAGAATTGTCCGCATTCTGGTGAAATTTGCCCTTTGGTAATTTGGTACCCTCTCCTTACTGTCATTTACTTTTATTTCCTTCATTTTCAAGTTGAACGTAATTATCCGATGGTCGCTTGAGCTGAAAACTGGGCCAACATTTACGTTGCTGACTATCTCTTCACTTGTTGAAAGAATGAGATCAAGGGTATTTAAGTCGCGCGTCGGTTCATGAACGTGTTGATGTAATTCGCTCTCTAATAAATTCGTGTACAGGTCGTGTCCTGCATGTGATCTTAACGGATTTCCCCATCTCGTTACTGGCAAGTTAAAATCGCCCATAATGATTGTTTCACATTGACTAATTGTTTCGGAGATTGATTCGAAAAGCAAACGGTCAATTTCAGCGGGTCTTCCTGGTGGTCTGTAAATCAATCCAAGTATTTTTCTGCTCGAGTTACTCTTTAATTCGATGAAAACTGTGTCCACTCCGTTGATGGGTTCTGTTTTAAGGGAGATCGGATGGAGCGAGCTGTGAATATATAGGATTACACCACCGTCAATTTTGTTTTCTCTTTCACAGCTAAAAATTGTATAACCGGATAACTGAAATTCTGCAATGTAATCTCTGTTCGACGTGTCTAACCATGATTCTGTGACTCCTATGATATGGTACTGATCCATTGCGGCGAGAGCTTCAAGATCAGTGAATTTATTTCTGATGCTGCGAGCATTTACATAACAAACTTTAATATTCGGATCAGTAGCGTCATTAGCATTAGGATCAGTGGTGACGTTAGTAATTGGATCAGCTGTGACATTATTATTTGGCTCAGTGGTGGCATTACACGGAGAAACTATGATGTCTTTGCTGCTCTCGTCCGCTCGGCGTTTTTTGACCTATAAAGAAAAACTTTATCACTGAAAAGTCTGCCCAAGCGAGCATGCCCAACACTGTTCAGGTGCAGTCCGTCGTACTGGAAAAGAAGTGGGTTATTGTAAAAGTCGTCCCACAGGTTTAGGAAGTCAACACCTTCCTGTGAACAGAGGGATTCGAGTCTGTGGTTGATGATGAGCGCCTTGCCGTAGAACCTCGGTTCAGCATCTATCTTGGGAAGAATGCCTGAAATAACAATGTTATTAGACTTTGTCCTGTACTGGCGGATCATCTTCCTGTACTTTTCAAGCAACTCCTCGGGTCTTGTGGATGACACATCGTTTGTTCCTGCGTGGATGATAAAAAGAGTGTTATTGTCTGCGTCGCTGGTGACCTCTTCGCATACTTCTGTTATATCGTCAAGCCTGGCTCCTGGAATACAGTAACGCTTTCTGTTATTTTGGAGAGGAAGAGGAGGAGGAGGAGGAGGAGGAGGAGGAGGAGGAAGGGAATGGTCCTTGACAAATGCAATAGCGGAATATGAAAGTGTTATCGTAGCTCCCATTCGAGGCACATATAATGTGTGTGTGTGTGTGTGTGTGTGTGTGTGTGTGTGTGTGTGTGTGTGTGTGTGTGTGTGTGTGTATGTGTGTATGTATGTGTGTGTGTGTGTGTGTGTGTGTGTGTGTGTGTGTGTGTGTGTGTGTGTGTGTGTGTGTGTGTGGTCGATAGACTATTAGGAAGGCTATCTTGCTCCTGAATTTCTCATGTAATGGACGGAAGCATGTGTCTGAGGATCGATGTCCGTCTTTCTGCATGTCGGTCTGTGTGTTAGTCTGTTTTTGTTTAGTAGTTTATTCCCATTGAATTTGTGTTTGTCTATTCATACGTAGGATTAATTTTCTGTCCTACTTATTTCTGCATATCTGGGTATGCATGTGTATTTTTTAGTTATTGTCCTTCCCTCCCATCTTCACACCATCCTTCTTTACATCTTTTTTTCCCATCACTTTATTATCCTCTGGTTGGGGGATAAGCAGGGAAATTCATGTCACCACGTAGGAGGAATATTTCATGTTTTCCTTTACAATGTTGTCTTTAATATATGCTCCTGTTGTTACTTTAGACGAGTGACTTTCAAACTGTTTTAGGCTGCCGCTCTCCGTGTGTAGATTTAGAGTTGGTCATCTCTTGGTAATTTTATCGTGGGAGACCAGCATCACCCAGTAACGTTTGATAATGGTTATTACCATTATTCTTATTAGCCAAGCAAGGGTTAAATAGGCTTTGATATTATGATAATTAGAAAAACTGAAGCCAGATTCGTATTCAGCATGATCGAAAATCTCTGTGTACCAATTTTCATGAGATTAAGAGTTGTTGAAGTTTTTATGAATTTTTGTCAAAAATAATGTTTTTTCTAAATAACTTGAAAAGTATGTGATTTACGTAAAATATGTATAGAATTGTATGGACAGATCAATAAATGCCCGTTATTTTGAGCTAAATTGAAATGGAAATGGAATGTAATTATAGATGTTAGAATGGAAAAAATTACAAATTTTAGTTTTCCACAAAACCTATATTTTCTCCAAATACATAGAAGTTATTGGAAAGAAAAAGACGCCATTAGGTACATGTTATCAAGCTTCATAACTTTGTTTCAATGCATTTTCCCAGTAGGAGTGATATTTTTGTATAAAAATGGGAAAAAGTCATTTCGACCTCAATTTTGGTGGAATTTTCGGGCAACAAAATCGAAAATCCATGGCCGTCTCAGGTTATAATAATCAGAAAACTGAGTCTAGATTTGTGATCAGCATGCTCGAAAACCCCTTAGCGCCATATTTCACGAGCTGTGTCGAAATATTAACGAATCCTAAACATAACCTAAACTAACGTTTCCTTCCCCTTAGACTTTTGTTGCAGAAATCAAAAAGTATGAGGTTTATGAAAAAATTCCTCACCGCCGCACTGGTTCTTTCCACCGGCCTCACGAGACCGCTCATGCCCACTTTGAAAACCCATGCTTCACCCAAACTCTTGATTCATAAGTTTGCATTTGATCAACTCTCTATATTTTGCCTACTCACTTTTTGATTATGTAAAAAGTGAGATATATGAAGGTAGTGTATGTCTGCCAGTCTACCAATCTATCAATCTATCTATCGGTTTATCTTATTATATGTCTCTATATATATCTATCTATTGATCTATCTATCTATCTATCTATTTATCTATCAATTCATCTATTTATCTATCTATCTCTGTCTGTGTCTCAACTGTCTCTCTTTATCTCATCATCTGTGTCCATGATGTATTTCCTTCCTCCCTCCATTGTGTTACCTCAAGGAAGGAAGGGATGAAGTGTGCTGAATGTGTGTGTGTGTGTGTGTGTGTGTGTGTGTGTGTGTGCGTGCGTGCGTGCGTGCGTGCGTGCGTGCGTGCGTGCGTGC
>JAXIVD010000979.1:72500-80000 GCA_036785275.1 Cancer borealis | reverse complement strand
CCAATGGACCTGGTCTCGACCTCTCTACCTGCTCCTCAGACCATTCCACCTTCTACTCTCCCTTGTACCCCTACCCCCTCCACAACTTTTCCATCCTATGCCCCACCTCCAACATCTTCTCTCTCTCCTACTACCACCCCCCCACCCCCCACAGGGTTCGGTCCTCATTACTCCTCATCCTCCTCTGCCACTACCACAGTCTCTATTCGCACCCCTGTAGTCTCCTCACTTCACCTGCCCCCTGCTCCTCCTTCTACCGTCCCTATTTCCAGCACCCCTTCTACTACCTCTCTTCCCTCCCCTACGTCTACCGCTCTCCCGACTCTCTCTTCCACTCCTACCACCCCTTCAGCCTCCCTCCCCGTCACATCTACATCTTCCTATATTACCACCTTAGCCCCTTATGTTCCCTCTTCATCAAAGAAGACTACGGCACAGCCCCGGACTGGCTCCTCTCGTGGCGTGTATCACCCTTCTGCCTATGACCTCTTCTTCGCCCCTGCCCGCTGGGATCGTTTTTTCATTATCCCCCCCTCCGCTCCCTTTGCTGAGAATACCCTCCTATTTCAACGTTGCCTACAGGAACAAGTAGGCAAGGTTAATTTCCAAACCCGACCTGACCGTTCACGCCTGGTACGCGTGGAGTCTGAGGCTCAGTCTCAGGCCATGGCCAACTTATTGGCTCCATCCGGTACCCGCATCCATGCAACCCCTGACGACCGTCTAAACACATGCACTGGCACTGTCGTAATTTCACCACAAGACTGCCCAATAGACGACAAGGTCTGGTCAGACTGTCACACTGACCTATTAGATCTACTCAGCGAGTACGACGCTGTAACCGTTCGCTGCTACACCTTGTCCCCCCGAGGTCGCCAGAGAAACCCCACCAATGTTGCACGGATATCCTTTAAACGCCACGAACTCCCTACCCATGTCTACGTTGGGGGTGTCATGCTCCCAGTCCGGCCTTACGTTCCTCCACCTCGCCAGTGCCGAAACTGTTGGCGTTTTGGCCATCCAGAAAAACACTGCCGCTCCGCTCTCCGCTGCCCTTTATGTGGCCTTACCCATACTCGCGATCAATGCCACAACACTACCCACCGCTGCTGCAATTGTGGCGGCCCCCATAATGTTCACTACCGCGGCTGCCCAACTTACAAGTTTGAGGCTGAAGTCGCTGGTATTCGCTTCCGTGACGGTCTCACATTACGTGAGGCTCGTCAGCAAGCCCGTCGCCTAGGCTTCACCACTTCTCCTCACCATGTTGCTGCCTCCGCCTCTTCCCCTCACCTTCCAGCCACGTCCTCTTCTTTCCGCCCCGATCCTCGGCCTTCCACCCATCCCTCTCCTCTACCTCCTTCCTCCTCCCTCTCTCCCTCCCACCCTCCATCCTCCATCTCCTGCTCTAATTCTTTTGCTGTCCTTGACCCTGATACTCCTACCTCCATCACTGTCTGTACCCCTACCCCTCCCTCTCCACGCCCTCAGCGCTCCCACTCCAACAAACGACAACACCACTCTGAAACTTTGGTCTCCTCTCCCCCACCAACCCCCTCTCCAGCTCCCGCCTTGATCTCTTCACCCCCTCTCCACCTTGCTAAAAAAAGACTCGCCCTACACCTTCCTCGCCCGCTCCTTCCGAGGGTGATAACCTCGATGCCATCATCGAGTACATAAAGAACACGACTCCATTGTCCTCTCCTCCTTCTTCCTCATCTCCTCCCCCGGCTCCTCCTATCCAGGTCGTGGCCTCTGTTCACCCCCCCCCCAAGCACCTTCCTCCTACCCCGACTCCCCCTTCTCCACCTTCTCCCTCTGCTGTCTCCCCTCCTCAACCCCTCCTCCAGTCCACCTACCCCCCCTCTGCATCCGGCGCTCCGCCATCTCCCCCTTCACCGCTTTACTCTCCCCTCCCCTCCTCGTCTTACCCCGCCTGTTCTTCGGTGCAGCCCCCTTCGTCTGCCCCTCCCCCACCTTCCTCTGCTACCCGATCTATCCTCTCTCTTCCCCTACCACCTGGCTACTCCCGCACCGATCTCCTCTCTCAATCTCCCCCCTCTCCCCATACCTCATCCGCTCCTGACCCTCTTCCTTCTTCCTTACCTCTTATGGATATGGACCCCGGTCCTTTACTCCCTGAGAACGCTCCTCCCTCACCTTCACCCATCCCGAGTCTTATCCCCTACTGATCATGTCTGTTCTTCAGTGGAATATTCGTGGTTTTCGTGCCCATCGACAGGATCTTCGTCAACTCATTTCCTCTTATGCCCCCATGGTCCTCTGCCTTCAGGAAACCTTCCTTACTAGCCCGCCCACCCCTATTCCTCAGTACCGCTTTTTTTCCTCCCCACACTCTATCTTTTCTTCTGCTATCCTTCTTCACCAGTCTGTTGCTTCTACCCCTCTTCCTATCCCTACTACACTTCCCTGTACAGTCCTTCGTATCTACCTCCGCCGTTGGATGTCTCTCGTTTCCCTTTACCTTTCCCCTTCCCAGCCTCTTGATCTCGATGCCCTCCGCTCCCTTTTCTCTAACCTCCCTTCCCCCCTCCTTGTGGTTGGTGATTTTAATTGTCGCCACACCCTTTGGGGGGATTCTGTGGTCACCTCTCGTGGCCGCTCTCTCGACCACCTCCTTAAAGACTTTGACCTTACTATCCTTAATACTGCCGCCCCCACACACTTTGATCTCCGCACCCAGACTTTTTCCTGCCTCGACCTCGCCCTCTGTTCCCCTGACCTACTACTAGATCTCCACTGGTCGGTTCTTGACCACAATCCCTGTAGTGATCATTTCCCAGTTCTTCTTTCTCCTACTTCCTACATCCCTCTTCCCAGACCCCCTCGCTGGTGCTTTGGTAGAGCAGACTGGCGTGTTTTTGCCTCACTGTCTGCCCTTCGCCTCTCCTCTTCTGATTTTTCCTCCTCTTCTGACATGTTGATCTACTTTATCACGTCTGTTCTCGCTGCTGCTTTTGTCTCCATCCCCCGGACTTCCCGCCCCTTTGCCTCCAAATGTGTTCCCTGGTGGAACCCTGCCTGCACTACTGCCTTTCGCTTGAAACGGGCGGCCTGGAGTAGTTACCGATGTAAACGGGACACTCCCGGCCAGCTCCCGGCCTTTGTTAACTTTAAACGTGCTTCGGCTAGGTTCCGCCGGACCACTAGATTGACTCAGTCCAACAGTTGGCGTGCTTATGTGTCTACCTTGACTTCCTCTACCCCCATTGTTTCAGTCTGGCGCCGTATTCATAAATTATCAGGTAAACACCCACCTTCCTATGCTCCTGTACTTCGCCTCCCCCAGGGTGATATTGCTGAATCCCTCCAGGTTGCCACAGAACTGGGCTAATTTTTTAGCAGCATCAGCAGTGGTTCCCATCTTCCTCCTGAGTTTGCTGCCCTTAAGGCGGCACATGAGCACACCCCTATTACCTTCACACTTTCTTCTAATACTTCATATAACACCCCCTTCTCCCCCTCTGAACTTACCTCTGCCTTGAAGTGCTGTCGTAACACCTCTGCGGGCCCTGATGGTGTTCACTATCAGATGCTCCGCCACCTTCCTACTGTCTCCCTGACCTTCTTACTTACCCTTTATAACCGCGTTTGGCTAACCGGGGACTTCCCACCCCAGTGGCGCAATGCACTTATACTCCCTTTTCTTAAGCCTAACAAGTCTGGTACTCTTCCCCAGGATTATAGACCCATTGCTCTGACTAGCTGTGTCTGCAAGCTACTTGAGCGCATGATCAATCTCAGATTGATGTGGTACCTCGAGTCAAAGAACCTTCTCTCCCCAACTCAGTTTGGCTTTCGACGTGCCCGTGGTACAGCGGAACCTCTCGCCCGCTTACAAATATATATTACTTCTGCTTTTGCCCGACGAGAATCTGTCTTAGCTGTTTTCTTTGATCTTGAGAAAGCTTACGACACTACTTGGCGCCATCACATCCTTCACCAGCTGTCCTGTGTCGGTGTCTCTGGCAACATGGGGGTTTTCCTCCATAACTTCCTGCGAAACCGTTCCTTCCGCGTTAGGGTTGCTTCCTCTTGCTCCCCCTCCTTCTGTCAGTACGAGGGTGTGCCCCAGGGCTCTGTCCTGAGTACTACCCTCTTCCTCCTGGCCATTGACGGCATCGTTTCTACCCTCCCGCCTGGTGTCAGGTCCTCTCTTTATGTAGACGATTTCGCCATTTATGCCTCGAGCAGCTCCTCCTCCCTTCTCCATCGCCTTCTTCAATCTGCTGTTACTGTCACCTCCTCTTGGGCCACCGACCATGGCTTCCACTTCTCCCCTACAAAGTCTTTCTCTATCTACTTTTCACGGTCCCGTACTGCTTGTCCTCCTCCCCTTCTTCTTTATGGCACCCCTCTTGAATATCGCACATCGGGCAAGTTTCTTGGTCTTATCTTCGACTCTCGCCTTACTTGGCGCCAGCATGTCTCTCTCTCTCTCTCTCTCTCTCTCTCTCTCTCTCTCTCTCTCTCTCTCTCTCTCTCTCTCTCTCTCTCTCTCTCTCTCTCTCTCTCTCTCTCTCTCTCTCTCTCTCTCTCTCTCTCTCTCTCTCTCTCTCTCTCTCTCTCTCTCTCTCTCTCTCTCTCTCTCTCTCTCTCTCTCTCTCTCTCTCTCTCTCTCTCTCTCTCTCTCTCTCTCTCTCTCTCTCTCTCTCAAGAATACCGCCTTTCGCCGCCTCCGCCTTCTACAAACCCTCTCCCATGTGTCTTGGAGTGCTGACCGCAAGACTCTGCTTTCGCTGCATACTGTACTGGTCCTTTCTGTCCTTGATTATGGCTGCCATGTTTATTCTTCCGCCTCCCCCTCCGTCCTCAGCCTCCTTGACCCTGTTCATCACCTTGGTCTCCGCCTCGCTCTTGGAGCTTTCCGATCCTCCCCTGTGGAGAGCTTATACACTGAAGCCGGCCTCCCTTCTCTTCCCCGTCGCCGGGCCCTCCTTTCCCTCCGCTGTTATGCCCGTTCCCTTCAATTTCCCTCCTCCGCTTTGCGTATCCCTCCTTCTCTCTCTGCAACCTTTGCCACTCGACCTCGCTTACCTGTTCCCTTCCCCACCCGTATGCGTGCCCTTCTGTCCCACCCTTCTTCCCCCTCCCTTAATCCGCTTCCATTCTCTGTTTCCTCTACTCCCCCCTGGCTCTCCCCTCACCTCTCCTTTTGCTCCTCTGTCTTCCCTATCTCCCAGAAATCTAATACCCCTTCCTGTGTCTTACGCTCCCATTTCTCGGCTCATCTTCAAACTCATTCTGGTAGCATACACGTTTATACAGATGGCTCCAAGTCTTCTACTGGCTCGGGCTGTGCTGTCCTGTTTCCTGACACTTATTTCCAATACCGCCTCCCTCTTGAAGCCAGTGTTCTTACTACTGAGCTGTTCGCGATTCTTTTTGCCCTCCGCCGCATCTTCCGCCTCACCGCTTCTTCTTATACTATTTTTACCGACTCTCGGTCGTCCCTCTCCCTTTTATCTTCCTTTTCCTCTTCACACCCTCTTGTCCACGACATCCAGGACTGGTTATTCCGCCTTTCTGTCCGTCACAAAACAGTTCGTTTTTGCTGGGTTCCCAGTCATGTTGGAATCCCTGGTAACGATACTGTTGACTCTCTGGCACATGACGCCCTCACCCTTCCTACCTTTTGCACTTCCTCCCTTCCTGTTTCTGATTACTTCCCAGTTTTCCGGACTTTCCTTTATACCCGCTGGCAATCTTTCTGGTCCACCCTTACCTCTAATAAACTCCACGCTGTCAAGCCCTCTGTTTCCCCTTGGTCCTACCCATCTCATCCTACTAGACGCTGGGAGACTGCCCTGGCCCGCTTACGAATTGGTCACACCAGAATCACCCATTCCTACCTGATGTCCCGTTCCCCTCCCCCCGTCTGCCCATCTTGTGGCGTCCTTTCCTCCCTTCCTCATCTCCTCCTTTCATGTCCCATCTTCGCAACCCATCGTCTTGCAGCCTTCCCCCACCTTTCCTCCCTGTCCCGTGCTGACATCCTCGCTGAGTCCCCTTCCTTTTCACTCCCTGCCCTTATATCCTTTCTTCGTACCGCTAACGTCCTACATCTAATCTAACCCATACCCGACCCTACCCACCACCTAGTCCTGCTACCTAACCCTGCTACCCCAATAGTGCCATATGGCCTTTGTTGCCTGGCACATTTTCCCCCCCCACATTACAATCAAATCAATGTGTGCAGTAGCAGTAAATATAGCTCCCTTGAAGAAAAGCACAAGTCACTGTCTTGCAGGGGGAGAAATATCTTTGTTGCACAGAAAAAAAACAGTCTGCAGTAGCAGTAAATATAACTCCTTTGAAGAGAGAGACAAATCACTGGCTTGTAAGACGCAGTCATTATCTCCCCCATCACCTATTTTTTCTGCCCCTGGAGCTTCTGCCTTTTCATTTGGTCATGGCTTCTAGTATCCCTCACACAGTCGCCGGTGGCCTGGCGTTTGGAGGGCAACTTGGCGTGAACATCAGAGTTTGTGTCCCTGCACAAGTTGGAGCCAAAACCATTGAAAAGGTTGCTATCCACGACGGGGAGAATCTTGATGATTACATTGTGTCCATTACAGCACTGTGTCACCTCAAACTCTGGGAACTTCCTGGCCAAACCAACAAAGATCTGCAGGAATGTGTCCTTATGGTTGTCACAACCAAAAAACCTGAAATAAAATGTGAATGTTAGCACATTACAAGTGAACAAAAAATTATACAAATAAAAATAAAAAACATCCGAAAAAAAAAGAATAATTCAGAAGTACAATTAAATTTATAAATTAATAGATTAATTCCTATAGTTATATTACCTACTAGTCTGTAGCATCTATTCGTTCGAAGGATGTAAAAAAAAAAAAACCTAATGCATGTGTGTATGCACTCACACAGTAAGATAATGGCATTTAAACATATCAAATATGTATGTATGTATGTATATACCGATGTATGTATATACAAGATGCTTAAATAATGTACTGGAAAGTGGAAACATACCACAAGAATGGAGAAGATCACATACCATAATGATACCCAAGAAAGCCAAACCAACAGCAAAGGACCTCCGTCCAATTGCACTAACAAATTACATACATAAAATATTCATGGCTGTGATCTGAAACAAAATTTAAGACCATCTTAGGATTAATGAAGAACAAAAAATAGTACAAGCTGGTTTCACTTCAGGAGCAAGAATAGAAGACAACATCTTTATACTTCAATATTGTGTAGAAATGAGTTACAGGGAAAACAAAACGTTAATTATCACATCTATTGACTTCTCAAAGGCGTTTGATTCAGTGAAGAGAGCTAAAATAGTAGAGGCCTTGATTAAATACAAAATACATCCACTAATCATCACTGCATTCGCTAACACCTACCAAGATGACATAACAAAACTCAGCATCACTGAAGACCTAACCACAGAAATGAAGGTAGCAAATGGGATCAGACAGGGCTGTACAGGTTCCACAACTATCT
>JAXIVD010000979.1:45000-65000 GCA_036785275.1 Cancer borealis | reverse complement strand
GAGTATCTAGTACCCCTGAGACAAAGGAGGGCAGACCTGAGCAGGGAGAAAGAGAGACGGCATCTCATCCAGGCGACAACGTGGCTCCTAGGCTGGTGCTTCTTTTCTGCGGTTATATCTGCTAGTCTTGAATAGAAGCACTTGGCCTTGGAGCCCATCCCGCCGGACGTGGTGAAGACCAAGGGCGTGAAGCTGCCCTGATCAACATGCAGAATCCTTTCCCCATATGCCCTGATTTTCTCCTGCTCATTCCTCTGGTGGGCAGTTTCCAGGGAGAGCTCTCGGTGGCAGGCGGCCATAGGATCGAAGATTTTGATGTCCATGAAGGCTCTCTGTCCTCTGGTCCAGAATCCACGAGCACTTATGTCCACCCGGGCCTCGTTGGCGGTGTTGGCCGTCCTGTACCGCATGTGTTCACCGTCCAGGGGAAGAAGAGTTAGTTCAGTGGAGACGTCGCGGCACACCTCCCTGAGCATGCTGGCCGTCACATCCCTCACCTCGTCGTGCCTGATGCACATGAATCCCCCCTTTTTACAGGTCATGGTGTGGTTGACATCGTTCGGGGATCCACATGCACAGGTGTTGGGAATTCCCTCCACTGGCCAGCCATACCTCAGAGCAATGGCATCTACAAATTCTTGTTTGTTAAGGCTGAAGCCTTTTGCTCTGATAGGCAGGCATGTTAGCCAGTTGGAAGCTCCCGTTTCCTGTGCAGTGTGAATTTTCCTCACGGTATCCGCTGGCAGGATGTATTTTAGCTGTTCCAACATTTCCCCTTGTGCTCTTTGCCTGTTTCTTGAGATGTTTTTTCTTAGCTCCAAGATCGCATTCTGGTCTGTTTCACCATGTGCGTCTTGAGCTACGATTTTTTCAGTGAGGGATCTGGTGAGGTTGATGGAGTTTAAATTCTCTTCATCGGCCAGTGTCTCAGGGGATGTGATCCCAATCCCACCCAGTCTTGGTGGAAGTGTCAGCAATGTCCTCTCGTCCTCCCCCAGGACGCGGGATCTCATCAGCGCTGGTAGAAAGGTGTTCCTGATGGAGTTTTCCAGGGGTCTGAGGAGAAGGCTGATGCCTGGGATGGTGCGCATGACAAAGCTTCATCGGTGTTGTAGGCCATGCGTGAATGCTGAGTAGGCTGTGTGTGTTTCTGTCCTGGCCATGTCAGACAGGACTTCCACCTCTTTCACCCACTCCGACACTTTCTCCCCAACATACTTCTCCTTGAACTCCGCTGTTCCAATTACTGCACCCAAATGTCGCTGTCCGTCCTTTGTCACAATGATCCCACTGCCATTGAACTGTTCCATCGCAGTGTTATAATGTTCGGGTTTAACAATAAGGACGGACTTGGTGGCGTTGGGTGTGTATCCTATCGTAGGGCCATTGTCATTTACAAGGTTCCACCACTCCTTCAAGTCTGCAATTTTCCCTGCCCCTGACAGGTCATCCGCGTATGCCACTTGCTTCACATGTGTTTTTTCATACGCAATCACATCTTGAAGCACTGATAAGCCCAGAGCATACATTGCCATGGCCACTGGGTCACCTTGTGTTGTTCCCTCCATGGATTTCAAAACCTTAACCTTAACACTACTATTGCTATTATCACTTATGTACAAATCTGAAGGATCACTGTATGTGTTCTCAACATATGTCGCAAGTGATGGACATTTCGCTCGAATGTTGTGAAGCATTGTCTTTCTGTTAATAGTGTTAAATGCATTTTTGGCGTCCACTAACAGCATCGCTTCACATTCATCCTGGCCAAAAATCTTCCTCATGGCGTGGATGGCCGCTTCCCCGCCTGCCTGCTGTCCTGCACACACCTGTAGATTCCCTGCCGCTCTTCTTACATCCTCCTTCACCACCACCATGATGCACTTCCCTATAATTCGGCGGAGAACTTCCCCAATACCGATGGGTCTGCACCCTGGCTTCTTGTCAAGGGGGATAAGGCGGCAGGCAGTCAAGGCGTCAACATGTCGACAGTTGGTGGCGGCAAGTTTTCTCGCTAGTGCTGCTAGGACGCTGCACAAGTCACCAGCAACACTGCCACAGTGAGTGCTGCTCAGCAGGCGGCGCCATCCTCTTGCATCCAAGCCTGAAGGATCCCCGCTGCCTTTTGTCTGAAGAGCTTTTTTCCAGACCATCTCTCCTGTTATCATCTCGTAGATAACGCTGTTTGACATTGGAAGGCATTCCTGTAATCTTAGTCCTTCAGAGTCGCTGGGTGGAGGATGTTTGTCCTTCAGCAGATTGATGGTTTCCCTGGTGAGTGGCAACACACCGCCGCTCTGGTCTTCATCGAGTGCCCGGAGTGAGGATGAAACATTGCCTTGTCGCATCCTATCCGCAAAGCCGCGAGCCTTATCTTCATTTAGATGTTTTGAAGGATGTCTTGGTAGCCTTTTCTGTATGGCTCTCGATTCCTCCAGGAGCTCATTCAGTTTATCATTAACCCAAAGGTCAACTCTTCTTGTGAGTGCCTTCACATTGTCGCTGGTCTTTGCCTTTTGGTGTGTCTTCTGAAAGAAGACTTTAGGAAGAAGAAAAAAGACTTTTAGCGCAAATGGTGCAAAGGGGGTGTCTTGGATGTATGTGTTGAGGAGGCTGACCATTTCTTTGACTAGTTTGGCCGTGGCTGCACATTTTGGCGGCTCAAAAAGATTATTGGCAGACCACCCAACTATCTCAAGATAGGTGTTATTCACCCATCTTGCTGTTTCTTCCTCCGTTCGCCCTTTCCATACCGAATTCCTCCTCTCACTTTGCTCCACACCAAGGTTCAGCTGGGGCACGTCATGTCGTGGCGGCGGTGGAGCACGTGGTGATGATGACGGTGATGGTGGTGGCGGGCTGTCCGTCACTCTTGTGTTCCTCTGTCTTCCATCCTGTTGATCTTGATCTTCATCCTGGGGCTGCTGGCTGTCACCTAGTTCCTCATCTTCCCTCTCCCCGCCCTGGTCTCGTCCCAGGGGGTTTTGACACTCATTACCCTTCCTGCAGTTGACACATTTTCTGTTTTGCTTCGCACATTTACAGTTTATACATTTGTGATCGTGTTTCGCACACTGACAACATGTTCTTGGAGCTTGTGAACCAGACATTTTATACTAAGCATTATTCTATATCCATAGTGAGAGAGAGAGAGAGAGAGAGAGAGAGAGAGAGAGAGAGAGAGAGAGAGAGAGAGAGAGAGAGAGAGAGAGAGAGAGAGAGAGAGAGAGAGAGAGAGAGAGAGAGAGAGAGAGAGAGAGGTGGTGGAATGATAATGAGGGGGAAGGAGGGAGGGATAGAGACAGAGAAAAGGATAAGGAAGGAGGGGACGGAGAAGGAGGGAGGGATAGAGATATAGAAAAGGATAAGGAAGGAGGGGAAGGAGAAGGAGGGAAAATCAGGGAGAGTGAGTGAGGGATGCAGGGAGAGAGAGTGAGGGATGCAGGGAGAGGGAGTGAGGGAAGCAGGGAGAGGGAATGAGGGAAGCAGGGAGAGGGAGTGAGGGATGCAGGGAGAGGGAGTGAGGGAAGCAGGGAGAGGGAGTGAGGGATGCAGGGAGAGGGAGTGAGGGAAGCAGGGAGAGGGAGTGAGGGATGCAGGGAGAGGGAGTGAGGGAAGCAGGGAGAGGGAGTGAGGGATGCAGGGAGAGGGAGTGAGGGAAGCAGGGAGTACTACTACTACTACTACTACTACTATTACTACTACTACTACTACTACTACTACTACTATTACTACTACTACTACTACTACTACTACTACTACTACTACTACTACTACTACTAGTACTACTACTACTACTACTACTACTACTACTACTACTACTACTACTACTACTACTACTACATTTAAAGATACCTCCACCCTTTTTATTTGCATGGGCTCCACAAATTGGAGGTCATTAGCCCCAACTCTGGTCGCTAATGGCTGTGGCATCCAACCATAATATTCTAACCCCTAAACATATCCATCTACCCCTATATTTACATCCTTATTTAATCCCCTAACCTACCCACCCCTATTCTACTCTCTACCACTGTGGCTTCGTAATCAAGGTCACTTATGTCCGTGGTGGAGGGAGTGGCGTGCCTGGTACCCCGGAGACACAGGAGGGAAGACCTGAGAAGGGAGAATGAGAGGCGGCACCTCATCCAGGCGACAACATGGCTCCTTGGCTGGTGCTTCTTTTCTGCCATCAAATCGGCTAGTCTTGAGTAGAAGCACTTAGCCTTGGAGCCCATCCCGCCGGACGTGGTGAAGACCAGAGGCGTGAAGGTGCCGTGGTCGACGTGTTGAATCCTTTCGCCATAGGTTCTCGTCTTCTCCTGCTCATTCTTACGGTGGGCAGCCTCCAGAGAGAGCTCGCGGTGACTACTACTACTACTACTACTACTACTACTACTACTACTACTACTACTATTACTATTACTACTACTACTACTACTACTACTACTACTACTACTACTACTACTACTACTACTACTATTGCTGCTGCTGCTGCTGCTGCTGCTGCTGCTGCTGCTGCTACTACTACTACTACTACTACTACTACTACTACTACTACTACTACTACTACTACTACTACTACTACTACTACTACTACTACTTAAAATGATAATAATAATAATAAATATAATAATGATGATAATAATAATAATACGACGAATATTGTCAGCTGTGTCATTTTGTGTGTGTCTGTCTATTTGCAGGACTTATAATGACTTATCGAAAACAGTCTTTCCTAAATGAATGAGACACGAATCACTATCATCTCAATTCACCTTCAGACGTAGTATTTGTGGTGTGGTGAAACTTCGTGAAACCTTTAATAATTTTGCCAAGAAAACCTGGTTCTGCTCGCACGCTGAGCACACCACAATGCTAACCAACCCGGCACTTTCCCTTACCAACAGAATAACAGTTTTTTACCACAGGGATGATTATTAATTAGCAAAAATGTAGTAAAGAGCGTACTTCCTGCATTACGATTACAAAAAAATGTATCATGATTTACGAATTGAAGTAAAAAGAGCGAGTATTAGCCATAAACGAAAGTAAAAGTGTATAAGAAGTGTCATTATTCATTAATAACTAGTATCTTCAGAAGGAAATAGTAATACACTGGAATGAATATCATGTTATCGTATACGGAACTAGACTTTGAAGAATGTGTTTATACTTCACCACGGAAACTGTCTTTATTCTGGTAACATATCATCACCTTTATCATCATCAACTATTACTATCTGTCACCACTTATCATCCCACCGTCAGTTATAACCCATTACCGCCTCCCACATGTCACCACTTGTCATCACTCGTCATCACCCACCATATCACCACCCATTACTACCATCCCTCGTCACCATCACCCTTCATCACTTATTGTTATTATCACCCTTCAGCCGTCACTACCCACGTCAGGAATGGAAGGGTCAATGAATATAGAAAAAAAAAATATGCGTATGTTTAAGTATGTGAATGTTTGGGTAGATAATATTCATGACTACAACTGTTAATGCCGCTGTTACTACTACTACTACTACTACTACTACTACTACTACTACTACTACTACTACTACTACTACTACTACTACTACTACTACTACTACTACTACTACTACTGCTGCTACTACTACTACTACTACTACTACTACTACTATTTTAATAATTCTCATATTTCTTAATGTCTTACGTTGTATATTTTAGTATTTTTATCTTAATCATTGTCATACCGTTTAGAGTGTTGTTCACACTTTAATAACACTTTATTTTTATTTTTTTGTCACTATATGCAATGCGACAATGTATACTCGCTATTGTGAAATAAAGGAAGAAAGAAAGAAAGAAGACTACTACTACTACTACTACTACTACTACTACTACTACTACTACTACTACTACTACTACTACTACTACTACTACTACTACTATACTACTACTACTACTACTACTACTGCTACTGCTACTACTACTACTACTACTTCTACTACTACTACTACTACTACTACTACTACTATTACTATTACTATTACTACTACTACTACTACTACTACTACTACTACTACTACATCTACTTATACTTTTCTTGTTGCTTGAATTGTTTTGATGAATATTTCCTTTGTCATTCTTCCTCTGCCTATGAATCTTCTGTCTGATGCGCGTCTCAGAGTAGAATGATATGTACTGTGTCATTCTATAAACAGTCCACACTCTAGCTGCACCTTATCATGCTGCTCACGTATACTCTCCCAGCCACACCCGATGTCACCGCCAGGTATTCAAGTCTCTTTAAAGCTCAGTAACAAAGAAGGGAATGGTCTTAAGATGTGACGGTGTTGCTAGTATGACGAGACTTCTTGAAATGGTGTATTATCTTAGGGCCTCATGAAACCAAACACCCTAGTCAGACCAGACACCCGCCAGTACCAATAACCCTTCGTTATTTATCAAGTAGGACTGTCTGTTGATGTCTGTTCTTCCTTTGTACTCCTTTGTATCCTTTGTTTCTTGATCTGGCTGTAGGGTTGAGTTATACTTTTTCTACAACAAAGGGATAACAAAGGGATGAAATGTTCTTGTTGATGATGATGATGATGATGATGATGGAAATGATGAGTCCAAAAATCGGGGTCTCCGTAGATCTTGGTTCTCGTTATCTTTCCATATAAAAGTACAATGGTCTCGTCTGGTAATAAGGAAAAGGAAAGGTGATGAATGGGTCCAGAATACAGAGGGACACATTATATATCCATTTATTCCATATATTTCTCTGTCTGGAATGCCTAGCCGCGTTTGTTTGTCTGTCTGTGTCTACCTATGGGTTTGTCTGTGTCTTACTCGGTATCAGTTGTGTTGTGGTGCCTGTCCTTCATGGTTGGCGGCACTGTACTGTACTAGTTATCACACGGTGGGTCGGTGGTGCAGCAGGTCGGGTTACGGCGGGACGCGGCATCTCACCTCACGCTCACAACTCAGATTAAATAGTATATTAAATAATCTAGTCTACTTCTTTCCTGAACTGCTTTTATTAAGAATGACTTGATAGATTGCTTATGTTTTGTGTTCATTCGTTTGTGCGTGCGTGCATCTATGTTAATACGTTTCAAATGTACTTGTACAAGAGAATACAAGGGAACACAAACAGCAACAGACACTAGGGTCCCTGTGAAGGCTGTTTGATATAACTACTCAACACTAATTACTTGAATGCATTTATTTTATTATTTATTTTAATATTCTACTGTTTTTCATATATACATTTATTTATAAATTTTCGACCCCTTAGCCCTGCCCATCTTTCTTCTCATTAGTTCCAAACAATGTGTTCGTATATGTTGCTTATATGATATTTTATTTATATTTAGAACACGTAATAATGATTATATTGATACTAGTAGTAATAACAATAATAGTAATAATAATGCACCTTAAATAATTAATATGAGTCCAGATTCGTGTTCAGCATGACCGAAAACCTAGTTGTACCAGTTTTCATGAGATTTGGAGGTGTGGAAATTTACATGAAATTTCGTAGGGTACACCCTTAAAGTTTTTGACATAAATCATTTATTTTGAAATAATCGAAATGTTTGGGGCTTACGTAAAAAACATATTGAATATAAAAGAGAGAACATAAGACGCCCGTTCAATTGAGTTACAGTGAAATGGAATTGGAATATAATTATAGATGTAGGAGTGTAAGACATTATGCATTAATATCTTTCATAAAATATTAATTTTCTTCATAAACATTAGATATATTGGAAATATGATAACAGTATGAGATAAACATGATTAAACTCCATAACTTTGCATCTATTCAATTTTCTTGTAGTACTAATATTTACGTCGTAATATGTGAACAAAAAACAACATAATTATCAATGCAAAAGCTAATTTTATGTTTATATATGCAATTGTTTCTCTGTGCCATATCGTTGTAATAACCTTGATGTGTTCCTCTCCTCAGGATCCTCGCGGTCGTACAATGCGTCGGTGGCCCTCCATGCAGACTGGCCACGGTGCGTCCTTCTTAGTATTATGAACGTCTTCCTCCTCTTTCTCTCTCCTCCTCATCCTACTTCATTATTTTGATATATTTTGTTAATATCAACAAAACACGTCGTTGATTTCAGAAATGTTTGTCTCAAGTCAATATTTACTTATTATATAATAGTATGTGCAAAGAAGAAAACTAATACCTTGCATTGTTAACTTTGATATTTTGAATTCAGGTCTTTCTTCGTAACATACTCCATATCTTGCACATTAAGTACCTCATTTGTCTAGTGTCTCAATCTATGTTATTGTTGACGCATGTAAGCATTTGAACGTGTGGTGCATTGTAACATATTTTTTTCTAAGCCTTCTTTGCCGCTATCGTGTTATATTCATATTTAATATTCTGCTTCGCGGTAACGGACTTTTTGAGCGCCCACGAGACATGCTGTTTAATGTGTGTGTGTGTTTGTGTGTGTGTGTGTGTGTGTGTGTGTGTGTGTGTGTGTGTGTGTGTGTGTGTGTGTGTGTGTGTGTGTGTGTGTGTGTGTGTGTGTGTGTGTATGTGTGTGTGTGTGTGTGTGTGTGTGTGTGTGTGTGTGTGTGTGTGTGTGTGTGTGTGTGTGTGTGTGTGTGTGTGTGTGTGTGTGTGTGTGTGTGTGTGTGTGTGTATGTATGTGTGTGTGTGTGTGTGTGTGTGCGTGTGTGTGTGTGTGTGTGTGTGTGTGTGTGTGTGTGTGTGTGTGTGTGTGTGTGTGTGTGTGTGTGTGTGTGTGTGTGCGTGTGCGTGCGCGTGAGTGTGTGTGATCCAGATAACACAGCAGGGACTAAAAACATAAGGTTGCTTGCAGATGCAAGTATTGATCTTTTAATTGTTAATGCTCCTCTTAACTTGTTGATTGTTGATTACCTTCTTCAATTTTTTTCACCTTCGCAACACTATCGTACTTTTTAATAACAATGATATTGCAGCAAAAAAAATTTATTTGTCCACAGACCTGAAGTAACTTTGTTGGCCATTTACTCGTTAAAGTTTGTGGTTTAGAACTTGAACATGAGTATGCTTGCTAAATTGTCTTACTCAGCTTATTTAAAAAGAAAAAAATACTCGTTACTCTTCAATAAATTAATCTTTGTTTTGATATAGTGTCTGTCTAATTACTGAAGAAGAAAAAAACAAGATTAAAACGGAAAGCTATCATGTTTCTAGTGTAAAACAACAAACACAGGCATTGGTGTTGCTTGCTCTAAGGTGACTGTTGTTGATTCCATACTGAGAAGTCTACTAGTGATCATATTTTACTAACTTGATTTTGACTATACACCATAAATGACTTTGGTGAAACTTTTGGTATTGCCGTAAATATTTCGAGCGTGTAACCTTACTTCAGACCAACAAGCTTGCTGTTACCTGTGCTTCCTATGTTATGCAGTGTGGTGTAAATATTTAGTTTGTAGGCTGCCCTTCTAAGCTTGAGGTATTAGGTATTCGATTCCTTTCTCTTTATTTTCATCACACGTTTCCTTTCTGGTCAACGATGTTAACGGTCGTTTTTCCAAACATGTCCGTAGTAAAGCTCTAGTGTTTCTATTTTGATACCTACGCTCTATATGTTATTCATAAATGACCTTCTGTCTCCTATTCAGCCTCCTGTCCATTCATACTGATGTCTTCATGTCTCAATGTCATTTGGTGTAACGACTCTTTCAATAAACAAACAAAACTCATGATATTGTTATACTTTTAATGGAACAGGAAGAACTTAATGTTTTACAATGCCTCAGAAGTATTTATCCTTCACATAACTAGGCACAACGTACTAGGCAAATGTCTCTTATTCTTAATTAACAATTAAATAAACTTTTTATCTACATTGAACATTCTTGAGATTTACTGAGAATCTCACCTTGTGTTAAAATTACTTTAATGTAACTAGTTGTTATGTATTACGTCCGTCAGTGTTTCTCTCCTTCCCACACGCTGATATTTTCCAAGGGCCTCGTCCGCCCCTGTGTGGGATGCGCCTTTGATGGTGGAATGTAGTGGCAGCTCCACTCACCACAACATTTGCACACAAAGCGGAGGCATCACTCCCCACCTTCAATTAACTGAACGTCTTGAATATAATATACTCTGCCACAATGATACTTCTCTTGATATGTTACTGATCCCCTGAACTTTATTAATACTTGTCCAGTTAAACAGGATTTTCTACTCACTCTAATCTTTATTCTGTATTCTATTTGTTACTTCTACTCTTGCATGCATTCACTTTATGATACTTTAACTTGGGGGAAAATGTAAATACTTTAATGAAAGTGATGAATAAAAACTTTGAGAACGCGACAAAAACAAAACTAACTTGTTGATTTTTATAATACACTTTTACTGTTTTCTCAAAGCTGCTCCATGTAAAGAGTTATATTTTACTTCCTATGTACCCTGTTATTGCAAAAAGGAAAAATATGCGAGATATCAATCACGTCACTTATGAATACAGGATACAAATATTCCCCATTGCATATCAGTAATACTCACCTGTGTTGAGGGAAACCACTTGCTGACATACGTTTTTGATGCTGCAGGAGTGATCAACTTGAACTTCGAGCTGCCTGAGTACCCCTTGGTGGGAGCCTGGACGTTGAGGATCCAGGCGAGGACACAAACAGAAGACAAGACCATACAAGTGGAACATTACTTCAGGCCAAGGTTTGAGGTGAGTCATGTGTGTGTGTGTGTGTGTGTGTGTGTGTGTGTGTGTGTGTGTGTGTGTGTGTGTGTGTGTGTGTGTGTGTGTGTGTGTGTGTGTGTGTGTGTGTGTGTGTGTGTGTGTGTGTGTGTGTGTGTGTGTGTGTGTGTGTGTGTGTGTGTGTGTGTGTGTGTGTGTGTGTGTGTGTGTGTGTGTGTGTGTGTGTGTGTGTGTGTGTGTGTGTGTGTGTGTGTGTGTGTGTGTGTGTGTGTGTGTGTGTGTGTGTGTGTGTGTGTGTGTGTGTGTGTGTGTGTGTGTGTGTGTGTGTGTGTGTGTGTGTGTGTGTGTGTGTGTGTGTGTGTGTGTGTGTGTGTGTGTGTGTGTGTGTGTGTGTGTGTGTGTGTGTGTGTGTGTGTGTGTGTGTGTGTGTGTGTGTGTGTGTGTGTGTGTGTGTGTGTGTGTGTGTGTGTGTGTGTGTGTGTGTGTGTGTGTGTGTGTGTGTGTGTGTGTGTGTGTGTGTGTGTGTGTGTGTGTGTGTGTGTGTGTGTGTGTGTGTGTGTGTGTGTGTGTGTGTGTGTGTGTGTGTGTGTGTGTGTGTGTGTGTGTGTGTGTGTGTGTGTGTGTGTGTGTGTGTGTGTGTGTGTGTGTGTGTGTGTGTGTGTGTGTGTGTGTGTGTGTGTGTGTGTGTGTGTGTGTGTGTGTGTGTGTGTGTGTGTGTGTGTGTGTGTGTGTGTGTGTGTGTGTGTGTGTGTGTGTGTGTGTGTGTGTGTGTGTGTGTGTGTGTGTGTGTGTGTGTGTGTGTGTGTGTGTGTGTGTGTGTGTGTGTGTGTGTGTGTGTGTGTGTGTGTGTGTGTGTGTGTGTGTGTGTGTGTGTGTGTGTGTGTGTGTGTGTGTGTGTGTGTGTGTGTGTGTGTGTGTGTGTGTGTGTGTGTGTGTGTGTGTGTGTGTGTGTGTGTGTGTGTGTGTGTGTGTGTGTGTGTGTGTGTGTGTGTGTGTGTGTGTGTGTGTGTGTGTGTGTGTGTGTGTGTGTGTGTGTGTGTGTGTGTGTGTGTGTGTGTGTGTGTGTGTGTGTGTGTGTGTGTGTGTGTGTGTGTGTGTGTGTGTGTGTGTGTGTGTGTGTGTGTGTGTGTGTGTGTGTGTGTGTGTGTGTGTGTGTGTGTGTGTGTGTGTGTGTGTGTGTGTGTGTGTGTGTGTGTGTGTGTGTGTGTGTGTGTGTGTGTGTGTGTGTGTGTGTGTGTGTGTGTGTGTGTGTGTGTGTGTGTGTGTGTGTGTGTGTGTGTGTGTGTGTGTGTGTGTGTGTGTGTGTGTGTGTGTGTGTGTGTGTGTGTGTGTGTGTGTGTGTGTGTGTGTGTGTGTGTGTGTGTGTGTGTGTGTGTGTGTGTGTGTGTGTGTGTGTGTGTGTGTGTGTGTGTGTGTGTGTGTGTGTGTGTGTGTGTGTGTGTGTGTGTGTGTGTGTGTGTGTGTGTGTGTGTGTGTGTGTGTGTGTGTGTGTGTGCATATGGAAGCTCTTTGCATACCATCCTCACCTGTCTACTCGTGTCAACTCTCATCTTTCTCTTAGTTTCTGATTCTGATACATAATGCGCAGGGCAGTAGTTTAGGTGCTTATGCCTTCCATCCATTCAGCTGCTTCACCTGGCACCCTCACCTGCATGCCTAACATAACGCATCCCCGTCCACCTGTTACCTTCAATTGCCTCCAACATACCTACCCCATCTACCTTTCTTCCCTTACCTAACCACTCACTTATGTATTCTACGTCTTCGATCCTCCCTATGCTGTTTTGTCCCAACCATTTCTCATCCTGTTCTCTTGCATTCCTTTCTTCATCACTCCTTCCCGTGTATCCCACATTCTTTACTTCCTTACGTAATCACTGCTCCCTTATCCCTGTCTCGCCATCCTCCCTCTACCTGCCTGACTCTCGCATCCTTCAGCCAGTCCTCCTTTATTTATGCCCTTGTCCTGACACTACTTACTAACAATCTCAACTAAAAATTTCTTTCATCTATTCATTTCATCCCTTTTCACTCCTCCTTCCCTCCTGCCCTCCACAGGTGTTCGTGCGGATGTCCCAAACCCTCAAGATATCCTCCGAGGTGGTGGAGGGTGTGGTGGTGGCCAACATGACCAACTGGAGGGACGTGTTTGGCAACCTGACCATCAAGCTTCAATTTGCACCCCCCGACAGTCACCAACCTCACGCCCCGCACCAAGACCTGCCTGACAACTTCACAGACATCCACCAAGAGTTTATCGAGGGCGTGAGTGTTCCTGTGACAACCTCCTTTAAAGTTTTCTCTATAAAAAATCTTGCTGATCCTTCTAATATATAAAATTTTCTAACCGTAATAAGTAAATAAAGGAAAAACAATAACTCTTTTTAAAATTTAATTCCAATATTTCTTTGCCGAGCTTTACCTTTGAATACAAAATCTAATAATCACACTCTTCCGGTACAGTTCCGAGGCTACCATCCCTTCGCGCTGCCCCTCGACAAGGTGAAGGACATGATGGCGGGATCCTCAGACCTACGAGGGTCCATAGTGCGGGTGTGGGCGGCCGTTGGAGACTCCTTTGGTTGGCAGGTGCAGAAGGGATGGGCGTTGGCTCGGTTGGTGGAGGATGAGGCAAAGGTAGTCTTCCTTGGGGACCAGCCACTCATCTTCCACCCCGGCATGCCCGTCACCATACAGGTAAGGGAGTCGAGGCGTGGGTGAAAAAAGGGGCTTTGACAATTTTTTCAGGTAAATACACGTAGGAATGCTAGAATAATGGGACGGGGAGTCTGCATATTACAGTGCTGATGGAAGTGTAGGATGTATGGGACAAGAGGTAAGTGTGGTGATTAGGCTGAGTAGTCAAGCAACACATCATGAAGTGTTTATATGTGTAATATGCACCATAACTAGTGTCCTACGTATTATTATTGATCAGAATCACAAGCAAAATAAATACAAGATATGTATACATGTGTGCAGCTCCCAAGGTCCTTCAAGTTTTTCTAATAGTAATTATGTACATTTTTACGCAGTGGATTATAATTGAAGCAACAAAACCAACTTATTTGTTTTTGTGTGTGTGTGTGTTGTGTGTGTGTGTGTGTGTGTGTGTGTGTGTGTGTGTGTGTGTGTGTGTGTGTGTGTGTGTGTGTGTGTGTGTGTGTGTGTGTGTGTGTGTGTGTGTGTGTGTGTGTGTGTGTGTGTGTGTGTGTGTGTGTGTGTGTGTGTGTGTGTGTGTGTGTGTGTGTGTGTGTGTGTGTGTGTGTGTGTGTGTGTGTGTGTGTGTGTGTGTGTGTGTGTGTGTGTGTGTGTGTGTGTGTGTGTGTGTGTGTGTGTGTGTGTGTGTGTGTGTGTGTGTGTGTGTGTGTGTGTGTGTGTGTGTGTGTGTGTGTGTGTGTGTGTGTGTGTGTGTGTGTGTGTGTGTGTGTGTGTGTGTGTGTGTGTGTGTGTGTGTGTGTGTGTGTGTGTGTGTGTGTGTGTGTGTGTGTGTGTGTGTGTGTGTGTGTGTGTGTGTGTGTGTGTGTGTGTGTGTGTGTGTGTGTGTGTGTGTGTGTGTGTGTGTGTGTGTGTGTGTGTGTGTGTGTGTGTGTGTGTGTGTGTGTGTGTGTGTGTGTGTGTGTGTGTGTGTGTGTGTGTGTGTGTGTGTGTGTGTGTGTGTGTGTGTGTGTGTGTGTGTGTGTGTGTGTGTGTGTGTGTGTGTGTGTGTGTGTGTGTGTGTGTGTGTGTGTGTGTGTGTGTGTGTGTGTGTGTGTGTGTGTGTGTGTGTGTGTGTGTGTGTGTGTGTGTGTGTGTGTGTGTGTGTGTGTGTGTGTGTGTGTGTGTGTGTGTGTGTGTGTGTGTGTGTGTGTGTGTGTGTGTGTGTGTGTGTGTGTGTGTGTGTGTGTGTGTGTGTGTGTGTGTGTGTGTGTGTGTGTGTGTGTGTGTGTGTGTGTGTGTGTGTGTGTGTGTGTGTGTGTGTGTGTGTGTGTGTGTGTGTGTGTGTGTGTGTGTGTGTGTGTGTGTGTGTGTGTGTGTGTGTGTGCGTGCGTGCGTGCGTGTGTGTGTGTGGGTGGGGGGGTAGAAGCATGAAGTAAGTGGGATGGGAGGGTAAGGGGGTGAGGAGCATTACCAATCCACTGCCATTGATATATTTTTTCTAATAAGATATTTGTTATTTTTTAAGATTCATGATATCATACTTCAGGTGTTCGCCTCGTACCTGGATGACCACCCGCTCGAGGAGGAGGAGCTATTGGGCAGCAAGATCACCATCACCATCAGCATCGTAGGAGGCAATACTCAGGTAGGTGATGGGATTAATTACTGAGAAGCCTTAGTCAATCACACCTGGGAAGAAAAATAAAATAAAGATAAAAAAGAGGAAAGGAAGACTGCTGATTCCACAACAATTATACATTTACTTCCATTTCATTTTTACAATCACGTGGTTAGATATTGATATATTTCTCTATACCTTTCTTGTCACTATTAATATTACTACTACAACAATTACAATCACTATTACTGCTGTTTATACCATTACCACATGATACTTGCAGGTGGATTTCCTGACTTTGTATGGCGGTGAGCTGGCTGATGGGGAGGGGGTCGGCCAGGTAGTTTTTGACATCCCAGAGAACGCCCTCAGCTTCAAAGTGGACGCCAGGTGAGGATGAGGATGTTGATGATGATGATGATGATGATGATGATGTGATGTTGGTATTGATGATGCTATGAGTCACAGTTTCAGGATTCCGTCTCTTCCTGTCTCGCCAGGTGAGGATGAGGATGTTGATGATGATGATGATGATGATGATGATGTGATGTTGGTATTGATGATGCTATGAGTCACAGTTTCAGGATTCCGTCTCTTCCTGTCTTTCCCTTCTTTTCGCCTCATATGTGTCGGGATAAAGTTTGTGGTGATACATTGTGTTTCACTTTGTACATTAAGCTGAAGAAGTAAGATTAATGATGTGTGGTAGTATGCATGTTACCACGTACTCTCCATCTCTCCTTATTCTCTCACCTAGTGGGGCGGATAACAGAAAAATCATTTAAATTGTGATACAAACACCAAATTCATCAAGGTGGTTCCCAAGGGTCGACTCAGCAAATATGTCTGATGTGCCACTTGAAAATCCAAGATGGCGACCATTTTTCAAGATAGCCGCCAAAATTATCTTCCGAAGTCATGTTTTCCTACATAAATGTATGTAGTTTATGAATTTGAATGATCTTGGTGTCTAATTATATGTTTCTGAGGATGCTAAATCAATTTTTACTACTTTCAGAAGCCTTGGAATACTGTAAATGGTATAAATTGGAAATATTAAATAAAATTTGGCGGCCATCTTGAAAAATAGCCGCCATCTTGGATTTTCAAGTGGCACGTCAGGCAGATTTGCTGAGTGGACCCTTGGGAACCACCATGCCAAAATTAGTGCTTGTATCACATTTTGCATAATTAGTGTGAAATATTGCTTTTATCTGCCCCACTACACCTTCCACTTCATCCCATTAACTAGTGTATGCCATTATCCAAACACCATTCCATCACCACCATCTCCTTTGACTTCCATTCTCTTATCACCTCTTATCATCTTTCCCTTCAGTCTGGTTACGGAGAGCGGCCTCACATCTTCCGACTCGATGATAGGCCAGGTACAACACTCGCCCAGGGACCGACATCTGCAGATCGAGACGTCCACTCCTGACGCCTCGCCTGGACAGTTCATTACCTTGCACGTCAGGAACAATTTTTACATGGAATATTTCAACTATGTGGTACGTGTGTGTGTGTGTGTGTGTGTGTGTGTGTGTGTGTGTGTGTGTGTGTGTGTGTGTGTGTGTGTGTGTGTGTGTGTGTGTGTGTGTGTGTGTGTGTGTGTGTGTGTGTGTGTGTGTGTGTGTGTGTGTGTGTGTGTGTGTGTGTGTGTGTGTGTGTGTGTGTGTGTGTGTGTGTGTCCATAAGGTGTGAGTGAGTATATTAATGAGTGAGAATAGAAGTGAATGAGTGAGTGAGTAAGTAAGTGTGTCTTCAGTCCTTCCCAGTGGCATCAAGTCTTCCCTTCACGTTGTATATTTTCTTCATAACAATTCTCTCCTCTCGTTTTCTTCCTCCCTCCATTCATTCCCTAACACAAGTATTATCATCCCTTCCCCATCACTTTTTCCCTCCACTCCTCTCCTCAAAACACACACACACACACACACAAAAAAAAAAAAAAAAAGTACAATAATCCTCTTAGCTGTAACTCTACCTTAAAATCCTTATATGCCGGTCACTCACACATCTTCCTTCATCCTCACCAGGTCATGTCTGAGGGTGTGCTTGTGTACAGTGGGCGTGAACCTGTGGGTGACTTGACTCCGCCTACCATCACCACCTTCTCGTTGACTGCCTCCGCTGAGATGGCACCTGCAGTACGCATCTTAGTGTGGACGGTGACGCTGGATGGCCAGATTGTGTCCCACGCCCTCTCTGTTCCCGTCAATCCCTTGGGGCGCCACGAGGTAAGAGAGGATGGCACTGGAAAGGAAATACAATGAAAAATTAAGTGTTGAATGCAGTAAAAGGGAAATGTTTAGGTTATTGCCGTGACACCTTTTCATAAATCAGGAGACAAGGTAGTGAATGGAAAATAATGCAAATAAGATAAGATAGATATATACTGGCGTTGGTAAATATTGATTTCTTATTGAATTTTCTAAACTTAGCTCAATCTTACCCTTGTATCTTCCACATCAGAGTGTTCTTCCGCGTCTCAGATAAGGTTTTTATTCAACTCACCTTCCCCCAGGTTGGCATCAGGTGGAATGAGCATAAGGACCACTCTGGCGGCAGCGTGGAGATGAAGATGCTAGGGGAGAGCGGCGCCTTCTTCGGCATCTCGTCCATGTGGGAAGAGACGCACCTGATGGACGCCGGGCACGAGCTGGATCCCGCCCGCATCTTAACCGAAATGATGAGGCTGGACCGACTACAGGACGTGGTGGCCATGCGACGCTCCAACACCTCAGTGCCTCACCTGCGACGGGCCTCAACCAGGTGTGTGTGTGTGTGTGTGTGTGTGTGTGTGTGTGTGTGTGTGTGTGTGTGTGTGTGTGTGTGTGTGTGTGTGTGTGTGTGTGTGTGTGTGTGTGTGTGTGTGTGTGTGTGTGTGTGTGTGTGTGTGTGTGTGTGTGTGTGTGTGTGTGTGTGTGTGTGTGTGTGTGTGTGTGTGTGTGTGGAAAGAAGATAGTGATTAAGAAAGAAACTAAACACACACAGAAAATATATATACCGAGAAAACAGAACAAGGAATCTTTCACGTATAACCGTTTATATACTATATTTAAACTCTTTCAAGGTCACGTGACGGGGCAGGGGCGTGGGTAAGCTTCTTCGCCACCTCCATGGCTGGCCCGGACTCACCCACTACCTTCAACTTCACTGACCTCATAGTGCTGACTGACGCTGACCTCTTCTACCACCCACACCACGCATCAGGTGAGCTAAAGAAGGAATGGTAGTAGTAGTAGTAGTAGTAGTAGTAGTGTAGTTGCTGTTGTTGTGGTTGTAGTGATAGTAGTAACGATAATGATAACAATGATAATGATAACAGTAATAATAACCATAAAAGCAGTAATAACAATAAATAACAATAACAATAAGGATAATAAGTTCAACCGCCACCAATACTAACACCTTTTCGTCTTCCCTTCCTAACAGAATCACCAGACTGTCCCGATGATATGTTCAAATGTCTGACGGGCGGCTGCTACCCCTTGGAAGAACGTTGTAATGGAGAGTTTTTCTGCTCTGATCATTCCGACGAGGCAGGGTGTGAGTACTGCTATTACATCCACCCCAACACCTCCTACCCTGCTCTCACCTCGCTGGCTTACTACTCGTCCTCTATCTCTTCTTCCTTCTCTTCCTGTCACTGTTGCTGCTGTTGGTTCTACAAGTTTTCTTCTTTTATTTTAGTTCTTCTCTGTTTTGAGTTATTTTCCTTTCTCAATGCTGATTTAAATACACACACACACACACACACACACACACACACACACACACACACACACACACTGTAACCCATCCTCTTGTCTTCCTCCCGTTCAGGTACTATCGATGTTGACCCTTTGAGGAACTTCCGTTTATATCGCTTGAGTCGCATGAACCGCTTCTACGACCCTATCGATGGTGACTGGGCGTGGATGGACGTGCGGAGCTTCGGTTCAGAGATCCAGGTGTTTCCCATCCCCAAGCGGCCGCAGACGTGGGTCGTGTCGATGTTCTCTGTCGGGAAGGAGCTAGGTCTTGGCTTGCTACAGGAGAAGATACAGGTGTGTGTGTGTGTGTGTGTGTGTGTGTGTGTGTGTGTGTGTGTGTGTGTGTGTGTGTGTGTGTGTGTGTGTGTGTGTGTGTGTGTGTGTGTGTGTGTGTGTGTGTGTGTGTGTGTGTGTGTGTGTGTGTGTGTGTGTGTGTGTGTGTGTGTGTGTGTGTGTGTGTGTGTGTGTGTGTGTGTGTGTGTGTGTGTGTGTGTGTGTGTGTGTGTGTGTGTGTGTGTGTGTGTGTGTGTGTGTGTGTGTGTGTGTGTGTGTGTGTGTGTGTGTGTGTGTGTGTGTGTGTGTGTGTGTGTGTGTGTGTGTGTGTGTGTGTGTGTGTGTGTGTGTGTGTGTGTGTGTGTGTGTGTGTGTGTGTGTGTGTGTGTGTGTGTGTGTGTGTGTGTGTGTGTGTGTGTGTGTGTGTGTGTGTGTGTGTGTGTGTGTGTGTGTGTGTGTGTGTGTGTGTGTGTGTGTGTGTGTGTGTGTGTGTGTGTGTGTGTGTGTGTGTGTGTGTGTGTGTGTGTGTGTGTGTGTGTGTGTGTGTGTGTGTGTGTGTGTGTGTGTGTGTGTGTGTGTGTGTGTGTGTGTGTGTGTGTGTGTGTGTGTGTGTGTGTGTGTGTGTGTGTGTGTGTGTGTGTGTGTGTGTGTGTGTGTGTGTGTGTGTGTGTGTGTGTGTGTGTGTGTGTGTGTGTGTGTGTGTGTGTGTGTGTGTGTGTGTGTGTGTGTGTGTGTGTGTGTGTGTGTGTGTGTGTGTGTGTGTGTGTGTGTGTGTGTGTGTGTGTGTGTGTGTGTGTGTGTGTGTGTGTGTGTGTGTGTGTGTGTGTGTGTGTGTGTGTGTGTGTGTGTGTGTGTGTGTGTGTGTGTGTGTGTGTGTGTGTGTGTGTGTGTGTGTGTGTGTGTGTGTGTGTGTGTGTGTGTGTGTGTGTGTGTGTGTGTGTGTGTGTGTGTGTGTGTGTGTGTGTGTGTGTGTGTGTGTGTGTGTGTGTGTGTGTGTGTGTGTGTGTGTGTGTGTGTGTGTGT
>JAXIVD010000979.1:40000-42500 GCA_036785275.1 Cancer borealis | reverse complement strand
CCGCCATCTCACGCTACCAGGACGAGAACGGTGCCTTCAGGATGTGGCCCGACTCGGAGCCCAGCGTTTGGCTCACTGCTTACATCTTGCGGACACTGTGGCTTGCCAGCTTCCAGGTGAGGATGGAGTGGTGGTGCGGCGAGCAGGTTGGGGAAGAAGAGAGGCGCTGGTGTAGCTCTTGTTCAATAAAGAAAAACAAACAGAACACGAGGGTAATACTCTCACCAAGCGGAGAGGAACACACTCTGAACGTGGACGTCACAAAAACACGATTAAACGAATGGATATTGATAATTTTACACTGACAGACTCTCAAGATAGATCAGAGGGAAAGAGGAAAAAAAAATCAGATAGAAAGAGGAAAAAAAAATATAGTAAGGAAACTGGGACGAATAAGAGTAGTTAGTATGGGTATTATTGCTCTAATCAGGTTTACAGGTACAGGTGAACTCAAGGTGTATGTGTGTGCCTGCAGGACTGGGAAAACTTAATCTACATCGATCCCTCTGTGGTGGACGAAGCAACGGCGTGGCTGCTCGAGTACCAGACCTCCACCGGTGCCTTCATCGAGACCCCCAACTGCACCCACCCACTCGACTCCAAAACCAACCCACCGGTGAGACCTCAACTTCCCGTCTACTTCAAAACAGGTTCCTGCCATCACCTCAATACCTCCCTCCATAACGGTGTCAAAACTCTTTCAAAACTTATTTGCACCTCCCATCCTCACCACTATGAACCAGTGATGCAGGATTATTAGTAATTATTATGATAGTAATATTAATAGTTGTGATGATTATGTGGATGATGGGTTATTTTTCTTCTTATTAACTTTTCCCAATTTTACACACCCTTGTCTCCCCTCATCCCCCTTTTTCCTCTCCTCTCCCGCAGCCGTTCTCCAGATACAACTACAAGAAGGGCAGCATTCCCCTAACGGCGCAGATGGTGCTGACGCTGGTCGCGGTGATGCCCTCGGTGCAGGGGGATAACCGCGCACGACTCAATATCGCCAAGACCAACGCCGTCAAGTGAGGGACAGGCTAGGAATTGGGAAAGGAAAGGAGAAAGAGCCAAAGACAAGAAGGGTTAAAGAAGAGTTGAGAAAGATAAGAGGAAAGGAAGGAAGGGTGGAGGAGAGAGTGAGGAGGGAAAAGTTAGGAAAAGATAGTGGGGGGATTACAGTGATTGAATGGATATCAAACTTTAATGTATATTCGCTTTGGTTATAGTATACCTAACCTCCCCGTCTTAACCCGTCAGCTACTTGGAGCGGGAGTTGGGGAGGCTCAATGATCCTTACGAACTGGCTCTGGTGGCGTGGGCACTCTCAAAGGCAGACTCAGGGAAGAAGGAGAAGGCCTTCAGTCGCCTCCACAACATGAAGAGGGAACACGGTAAGGGGATGGAAGGAGGAGGAGGAAGAGGAAAAATGTTCGTCAATACCTTCTTCATTATCTTCCACATCTTCCATTGCTCTTCTTGTGTATTCTACGTCCTTTTTTCTTTTATCTTGCCATTGCTTTCTTTTCGGTTCTACCTTCCCTTCTTCCACCAAGTCTTTTTTAGTCCTAAACCTTCTCTCCAATCTCCTTATGCCTTCACCTGCCTACCTCAACCTTCCTTAAGTTTAACACTGTCTTCCCTTTCTTCCAAGTCCTCAATAATTCATCTCTCTTTAGGTAACAAAATCTACTGGTCTCGCGAGCCCATCTCCTTCAACAACATGGTATACGAGGACAGTCAGAGGCCGTTTATGCTACCGAAAGACGACCAGAAGTGGGATGCACACGCCGTCGAGACCACCTCCTACGCCCTTCTCGTGTACTTGGCACGCGACGGCATCAACATCGTGCAGGAGAACATCGTGCGCTTCCTGGCCGTCATGCGGGAGCTGGACGGCGGACTCATCTCTACCCTGGTGCGTAATGAGGGAGTGGTGGTGGTGGTGGTGGTGGTGGTAGTGGTGGTGGTGGTGGTAGTTCACTCTGACTTGGAGTATGACTTCCTGTGGAGTACTTTATACGAGGGTAGCATTGTCACCCTTATAAAGATGCCTCACATACCCGCGGAATCACAGGTCGAGGTACACTTATGCCTATAGGGTATCACAGCACACTCGTTCCAACTGTCTTCGTTCTTGCCAGTTGTCCAACACTTATTTAATCATATTTATTACCATTACCTTAACATTTCCGAATAATTCCTTCCTCTTCTTCACTTCTCTCACCTTTCATCTTGTATTCATTAATTTCTTCTCACTTCCCTTGAATACACTTCCCAGCGTCTCTTTTCCTTATGTCTCCTTCCACGTCTCACCGCCCTCCGTGGCTTCCCCAGGATAGCTTGGTGGCGATGGAGGCGCTGGTCGAGTACTCTTACCGTGCGCGCCTCAGAGACGTGACGGACATGCGGGTCACCATCGAGCATTCATCAGACCCCAACTTCACAGTGAACGTCAAAATCGACGACGCCAATAACCTGGCAAAGCTCCAATCCT
>JAXIVD010000979.1:30000-35000 GCA_036785275.1 Cancer borealis | reverse complement strand
ATCAATCATTATTATTTTCATTATTGTTGTTATTATTATCATTATTGTTATTATTATTATTATTATTATTATTATTATTATTATTATTATTATTATTATTATTATTATTATTATTATTGTTATTATCAATATTATTGTTATTATTATCATTATTATTATTATTATTGTTATAAATATTATTATCATTAATATTGATATTAATCTTGATATTATTATTATTATTTACATATATATATATATATATATATATATATATATATATATATATATATATATATATATATATATATATATATATATATATATATAAATAATGTTGTTGTTTTTTTGTTTTTTTTCAAACTTAATGATTAAATTGTTTGTGTTTTGCTTAACCTTCTGAATGTGTTTTGATGACGGTGATAATGTCGTCACCTGAGGGAACTTCCACCTGTGTACTTGTCCGTCCTGCTGTTGTCAGCTTACCATATGCAGCTCTAGAGTGTACCATTATCTTTATTTTTTATTCTATATCACCGAGTGAGTATATGAATAAAAGAAACCGTAACATACTTTATATTGTTGTCGGCTGTATACGACAAAGTGATGAATTACATATGCTATACGCGATTTACCTACATATATATTTTATAAGCCACTGTTTTGATATTCTGTAAAAAAAAAAAGTAGTAGTAAAAACTACATATATAATCCTTGTGTTTCTAGTCTACCATTTGAGAAGCTAAGGATGCAAATGTAGATGTAACGTAAGTAAAGATATTACTCTTTATCTAGAGAAGCGATGTCATCTTATACCTGGATACTGTCGCTGTCTAAGTAAAAAAAATACCAGAGGGGGGCGGGGGCCGAGGGGAGGGAAGAAGGAAAGAAAAGGGATGAGCTGTTAGGAGAAATATGGGTGTGGTGTGAGAATTTGTTGAGAGAGAGAGAGAGAGAGAGAGAGAGAGAGAGAGAGAGAGAGAGAGAGAGAGAGAGAGAGAGAGAGAGAGAGAGAGAGAGAGAGAGAGAGAGAGAGAGAGAGAGAGAGAGAGAGAGAGAGAGAGAGAGAGAGAGAGAGAGAGAGAGAGAGAGAGAGAGAGAGAACCATAACTTACAATTTTTACACGTTAAGAAACAAATATAATAGTTTCATTTTGATAATCTTTATTAATTCCATAATTCTTTTTTAACGTGTTGCATAGTGAATATACCCATCCATCCATCCATCCATCCATCCATCCATCCATCCATCCATCCATCCATCCATCCATCCATCCATCTACCCATCCATCCACCCATCCATCCATCCATCCATCCATCCATCCATCCATATGATCTCCTTAGACTACACATGTAATACCAACGTAATGGTCGCCTCGATCTCCTTCCAATCACTCCGCAGTACTCTTCAAACAGTAGCTGGTTACCGTTAAATCGGCATCAGTCCCACCAAAGAGCAGCTCGTCTCTCTTTCTCTTCGGTGATGCAACACAAGTCCTGTTGGTAAAGAGAAGAAATAGTAAGTGACATGTTGAATGTAATAGAATAAAGTAGCAAGGCTCCAGGTCCCCCTCACAGCTGTGAGTATTAGCCCCTCATGGGGGTGGGGGGGTGAGTGAGTGAAGGCTGTGGGTTGGCGGAAGGTCGGAGATTGGTGTCTCCAGACTCACGAGAGAGTTGATTTGAACTATATACATACCATGCATCCAAAACTTATAGCAATTTTCTTTCTTTTTTCATACTTTTTACGGCAGTCTCCCCCGAGGGACGCGTGCCAAATACAGCACCAAGTGGGAACAGAAAAATCATGAGTTAAAATAATAGAAGAGTGTCGTTACGTTTTAATTTGCAAATAATTCCTGCGTCCCTCGTTCTTCTCCCACAGTCAATCGATTCTTGTTGCATTTGGCATTTGTCTCAGGGGAAAAAAATGAAAATATCGATCTGCAAGCAGAGTATAATAAGGTTCGCCAGTGATCCTCGTCTTTCTACCTTGGATGCTGCATCTGAACGGTAGGCGGGAGGATAACGTATTTCTATCCGATGAATACCGTAAAAATTCGGTCAACTGCTTCGTCTTACACTATGTTTCCGTTTCCTTCGTTCTGTAGTCATAATGTTTCCCACACATAGTGCACTAATACTTTTTTTTTTTTTGCCCATAGTTGAGTCGCTTAAGCTTGCTCAATGGTGTCATTGGAAAAGAGTTCAGCTGATATTATATAAGTTTCGTGAATGATGATTAAAAGGAAAATAGTAGGTATACACCGACAATATTTTGCTTCATTTTGTTACTACTACTTTAAATTAGTTATCACGGCCCAAGGTCTTACAGCAATAAAAGGGATTACTTTTAAAACTCTTGCATTTATCCGAAGGTGTGTCATATATTTAGTAAGTCTTTGTATTGAACTTTGCCTGATACTTAATTTTTTACTCCTAATCTACTTGCATCAACTGGTTTAACTACGCTACACGTACTTACCAATCCGTTAAATGACAGGCTCAACTGAAGTTAAAAAAAAAAAAAAAAAAAAAAAAAAAAAAAAAATATATATATATATATATATATATATATATATATATATATATATATATATATATATATATATATATATATATATATATATACATATATATATATATATATATATATATATATATATATATATATATATATATATATATATATACATATATATATATATATATATATATATATATATACATATATATATATATATATATATATATATATATATATATATATATATATATATATATATATATTTTTTTTTTTTTTTTTTTTTACGGTAATATTCGGAGACAACCCGGCGCCGCTGAACACTGGCAGCTGGCTGGTCCCGCCGCATGACGTCATGTTCGAAGCTACTGACTCGACACTCGGCCTCTACTCCCTCGTCACCTTCCCACGTATCCTGATGTTCACCTGGTGCTTCTTGGTGACATCGTCTTTAATTTTTAGATTATGAATACGACATGAGTGTGCATAAGACGCATTTGGGAAGCGGCCGTGACTTAGAAGACATATATCAAATGTTTCAACAAGGGAACGATCGATTCCCTGGTTTGGTGGTTCGGTTCGGTAGTTTACATCCGGGTTACAGTGAGCCCCGGGGAGGATGGGAGGAGGCATCGGTAGTAAGGGGGAACCGGATGTACAGGCTGACCGACCACATGAAGTTGCACTTGTTCGAAAGGGTATGATCACTGCATACAACCTTCGTTTCTCATAATTATCACGTTATCAATCACTTTAAACACAAAGCTCTTTAAGAAAAACACAAACATAACCTGATCTTGTACTGGGATGAGGAGAGACGTGTGTGTATGAGGCATGAATGTGTTAGTCAGAACATCAACTAAGGATTCGGAGACAAGCCAAGGCAAAGATGGAAGGCTGGTATGGGCAGACACTCACTAGGTGCCTTGGCTCGGTGTGCGGCGGGAGTGTGCGTGTGTGCGTTGCTATACCGAATGAAGACACCGGCTCTCCCGTCCGCTCACCCTGCTCATCGTATTGGTAAGTAGACGGTGGTATTTAATTTGTGTTTAACATTATTATTATCATATTAATGGTTGCTAGGCTGTTTGGTTTGCTAGCCTAGTTAACTATTTAACTGAAGGGTTTGGTATCTGACTTAAGGGGTGAAGGAATTAAATATATTACAATCGGAATGCAGTACTTTTGTAATTCACATTATTTGACGATTATAATCATAAATGACTGTTAATTAATTATGTGTTTTCTTGTTTTCAGGTAAGTACCCCGATACAGCGCATCACGGGAAGAGGGACAGCGCTGGAGCACCTCTTCGAACAAAGTAACTACAACTGTTGCCTAGGTGTTAGGGCGATAGGATGTTACGCTACTAACCTTCCTTCCCATACAGGTGCGGTACTAACCCTTCTTCCCACTCATTCTATAGATTATTCCACAGCAATGCCTGCCCTGGATAGTGTACCATAACAGCGGCGGCGACGAGACTGAGAGGAACTACCGATGGAGTGCTGCAATTATTTGAGTAAGTATTAGGGTGACTCTAGACAAGGCGATACAACGGGGATTGTGTGATTTGTTTTGCAGGATTGTGTGGGAGTTGTTTTGAAGATGATAGAATTCCGGGGAAGAAGTGACGTAAAGCAAGACAAGACAAGACAAGACAAGACAAGATATAAGCTGGTGAGGAAAGTAAAAGAAGGAAACAAGAGTGGCACAGTTGTAATGAAGTGGATATCCATGAGATGGCAACCATTGCTAAAAGGTGAGGAAGGAAGTTTGTATTATTTCATTATTAACCGTCAATTTGCTTTACAGGTACAAATTAATCCTTCGCATTATCTTACAGCTGCTGATTAACCCTTCGCTTTATTTTACAGGTACAATTTAATCTTCACCCTTCAGTTACAGGTACAAATTAATCCTAACCCTTCGATTACAGGTACAAATTAATCCTAACCCTTCGATTACAGGTACAATTTAATCTTCAGCCTTCGATTACGGGTACAAATTAATCCTAACCCTTTGATTACAGGTACAAATTAATCCTAACTCTTCGATTACAGGTAAAAATTAATCCTAACCCTTCGATTACAGATAAAAATTAATCCTAACCCTTCGATTACAGGTACAATTTAATCTTCACCATTCGATTACGGGTACAAATTAATCTACATCTTTTTATTACAGTCGTTAATTAATCTTTTCTAACTAATGGTATGATGCAAAACCAGGCGACAATGAGCATGTGGCAAATGTGACCCCCCCCCCCCCTTGAGGGGCTAATACTCACAGCTGTGATGGGGACCTGGAGCCTTGCTATTTTATTCTATTACATTCAACATGTCACTTACTATTTCTTCTCTTTACCAACAGGACTTGTGTTGCATCACCGAAGAGAAAGAGAGACGAGCTGCTCTTTGGTGGGACTGATGCCGATTTAACAGTAACCAGCTACTGTTTGAAGAGTACTGCGGAGTGATTGGAAGGAGATCGAGGC
>JAXIVD010000979.1:17500-25000 GCA_036785275.1 Cancer borealis | reverse complement strand
ACACACACACACACACACACACACACACACACACACACACACACACACACACACACACACACACACACACACACACACACACACACACACACACACACACACACACACACACACACACACACACACACACACACACACACACACACACACACGGATTGAAGTGCCGAGCAGCTCGTTGAGGGCGTGGGGCGTTGGGCGGTATTAGGTAGGGTTGTTTGGGGTTGTTTAGTATTTTTGTTGCAAGTTGTAGTTGTTGGTGTTATTCGTAGAGGTTAGATGTGGTGGTGATATTAAGTAGGGTACAAACAACTTGGTAGGAGGTATAGTTGGCCTCTAAAATTATTCTGTTCTTTTTTGTATTTTTTTCAGTTTATTCCTTTGGGTTAAGTTTAAGGAGGATGACCACACGGGTGAAGTGTAACAGAGTTTGGGTAATATAAAAAATTAGTATAACTGTAGCATGGCATCACTGGGATCTCCTAGTTTTTTCAAGGTGCGTAACATGTGTAGACGATATGAAAAAGCACTAGCTATAGAATTAGTGTTGATTCCAGAGTAGCTTTTGTTAAAAGTGGACATCAAGTAATTTAGTAGACTGGTCTGTTTCGAGGGTGTGATTGTCCAGCTTAAAGGTAGGATAAGTCAAGGAATTGGGTTAGATGCAACACTGAACTTAATGACATGGGTTTTGTTGAGGTTAATGGTGACATCATGATCTTTTGCCCAAGTCAGTATGGCTTGGGGAGAGCTGTAGTCTGGAGAAGTGCTGATGATGGAAGAGGCAATGGTGGAATCGTTAAGTTAACATATTTCCAACCGAGTTCTGTGTCTTGAAGGGCGTTATTGATTAGTATTAAGAAGCAAACGGGTCCCATTCGTGTCCCTTGTGGCAGACCGCAAGTGAGTGTGTGTGAATTGGAGGTGCTGCCTAGGAAGCGGACAAATTGTTGACGGTCGTGGGGGAAATCGGCCAACCAGGAGGCGAGACATTCCTTGAGGCCAATTTGCAGTGCTTTCTTAATAATAATGGTGTGGTTCACTAGATCAAAAGTCTTTTTGAAGTCGATGAAAACTGCTGTTACTGAGGTGTTACGATGGTCTAAATTCTTATGAATAAAGTCAAGAAAACTGATGAGGTAGTGTGAGGTGGATGAGGATTTAATGTTTCCGAACTGGCGACTGTCTAGATTTTTGTATATATCATTATAAGTCAATTCAGCTACGAAACTTTCACAAAGTGTGTGCGTGTGCGTGTGCGTGTGGTAGATGATTGGAACAGACTGGTAGATGATTGGAATAGACTCAGTCAGCAGGTAGTTAGTGCACAGACAATAGGGAGTTTTAAGAGAAGACTAGACTTCATGGATGGAGATGAGAGGTGGGTGTAAGTAATAAGGGGAATTAGGATTAACAGGAACTACCTAGTGTAGGCCTCCGGGCCTTTTGTAGCTTCCTTATATTCTTATGTGTGCGTGTGCGAGTGTAAAATTATCTTACTTTTGCTTTAGTTTGCATTGTTTGATGTTTCATAGTACAGCTAATTACGACTTTCAAGAACGTATATATAAAGTTCTTTATTATTCTTAATCATAATTTGTCATTATTTACGTTTAATCTCATTAATTACGTCATTATCACCTTCACGAGATGCTGACGTAAACGTAAGATAGGTTTGGTAGGGGTAATTTATTATTATTTATTTTATTTTATTTTATTTTATTTATTATTTTATTAAAGCTTCTGTTTATCATATACATTTCTTTTGATTGTGGTAAAGATGTCTTCAACTTTGGTCTGATCCTTAATCATTGAATCCCTTTAGACACTTGGAGGTTTTCGTAATATTCCAGATTTCTGATCCATGTGTTAGTAGAACTGGTAGGATGCATTGATGATATACTTTCTCTTCAGTGACGGTGGGCTGAGAGAGTGGCTGAAGGGGTCGCTAGAAGTTACCAGGTCAAGAACAACAACAGTGGCGGTAATCCCAATTTTGTACACCGGGTGGGAAATACACATGCTATGCCGGGGCCTCCGAAATATACTGGCCTGGGTCGCGAGATGTCGACGTCTAAAAGGTAGGCGGGTTTTCAGTGCATTCAAATGTTGTACTCTTACCAGATATTACCAAGCTACCAGCTAATATTGAGGAAAACTGAGCTTACTATCGTGTTCGTTGTTGCATATCAGAAAAATGAATTTATTACAGTAAGACTACACCTATATTAAGGTAATTGAAGGAAAATTAAATAGTGCATAGACTTTTTTTCTCCTAGTTTTACTCGCATTGAATTATTAATCACCGATTCGAAAACTGCACGCTATTCCTGATAAGGAAACTATTACGGGATTAAAATGGCCCAGAAAGTAAAGCTACTGGGCCAGAGAATGTTGCTTGTGTAAGAAAAGAAAACTTAACGTTTCATGTAAGATACACGTATTTTTTAACGGGTGTGGTGAGACTGCATCTCTGTTGTCCCGAGCAACACTCAACCTTCAAGGACCAGTTTGCAGTAATTTAACGTTCTCGGCCATTTTAACCATATAATATTTTATCCGTACTTGTTACAGATCATAAGGATCAGAAAAGTGTGCAGATTTTGAATCCGTGATTGAAAATTCAATGCCATTAAAACTAAGGGAGTTACAGCGAGTTAAAGTAGAAAATGTGACCACAAATGTTTATGCACTTTCATTTACTTTCAATTAAGATACCAATTATCTTAATTGAAAGTAAATGAATGTGCATAAACATTTGTGGTCACCGTAATATAGGTGGTCTTACTGTAATAAATTAATTTTTCTGATATGCAACAACGAACACGATAGTAAGCTGAGTTTTCCTCAATATTATCTGGTAGCTTGGTAATATCTGGTAAGAAAGAGTACAACATTTGAATGCACTGAAAACCCCGCCTACCTTTTAGACGTAGACATCTCGCGACCCAGGCCAGTATATTTCGGAGGCCCCGGCATAACACATTTCAAGAAGGCATGGCAGCTGCCTCTCCATCCCAATCTTACAAATGACGAAATAAAATATCTAAATAATTTATGAATTTTTATTTTCTTTGCTCAAAAAATACCTCGAAGAGTCTCCGGAGAGAAACGCGGAGTTTTTCAAAGATGAAAAGGATTATAAAAAAAAAATAAATAAATAGATAAATATATTTGGGAGTCCTTCGGACTCTGACAACACTGATGCTCGTCAACCGGCAACACTACCTATCAACGAGTTTGACTCACACTGTTCGAACACAATGCAGCTGATGCAGGTAAGTTGGCTGGAGAGAGGCGGTCATGTCTTGTCCTGCCCGGCGAGGACGTCACCGGCGTTTATTTAGTGGGTTTTCCTCATAGCTGTGGTGGTCCACCGCTACTGCTATCCCGAAGGCGTCACCAGAAACCTGCAAAGTGAAATAAAAGTCATTGGCGGGTTATTGGCCCTACAGTCATTACTTACAGGATCAGGTAATAATACTATCTATACACACATTCATGCATCGCATCATCATTCTCCTTGCTTAAGCCATGTCTTTTTGTGGCATGCATGAAAAGAAAGTTCTGTTAGGTTTGCCATTAATTTAAACGTTACCAGACACGGAAGTTAGAATATAAGTTTTATGAGGAAAATTTTTTTGGAAGAAAGGATTGACCGAGCAAAAAAAATGTTGAAGGGACACACGACGGTTCTTTACGGCATCTGACAATCTTTTAATTTACGGAAATATATTTCTTGATTACTACACGGCCCATGAACACCCACCTCTATCTGCACGGCCCATGAACACCCACCTCTAACTGTACGGCCCATGAACACCCATCTCTTAACTGCACGGCCCATGAACACCCACCTTTAACTGTACGGCCCATGAACACCCACCTCTTAACTGCACGGCCCATTAACACCCACCTCTAACTGTACGGCCCATGAACACCCACCTCTAACTGTACGGCCCATGAACACCCACCTCTAACTGCACGGCCCATGAACACCCATCTCTTAACTGCACGGCCCATGAACACCCACCTCTTAACTGCACGGCCCATGAACACCCACCTCTTAACTGCACGGCCCATGAACACCCACCTCTTAACTGCACGGCCCATGAACACCCACCTCTTAACTGCACGGCCCATGAACACCCACCTCTAACTGCACGGCCCATGAACACCCACCTCTAACTGCACGGCCCATGAACACCCACCTCTAACTGCACGGCCCATGAACACCCACCTCTAACTGCACGGCCCATGAACACCCACCTCTAACTGCACGGCCCATGAACACCCACCTCTAACTGCACGGCCCATGAACACCCACCTCTAACTGCACGGCTCATGAACACCCACCTCTAACTGCACGGCCCATGAACACCCACCTCTAACTGCACGGCCCATGAACACCCACCTCTAACTGCACGGCCCATGAACACCCACCTCTAACTGCACGGCCCATGAACACCCACCTCTAACTGCACGGCCCATGAACACCCACCTCTAACTGCACGGCTCATGAACACCCACCTCTAACTGCACGGCTCATGAACACCCACCTCTAACTGCACGGCCCATGAACACCCACCTCTAACTGCACGGCCCATGAACACCCACCTCTAACTGCACGGCCCATGAACACCCACCTCTAACTGCACGGCCCATGAACACCCACCTCTAACTGCACGGCCCATGAACACCCACCTCTAACTGCACGGCCCATGAACACTGACAAACACATGGGATCGCCATGACTACTTTATAAGTAAAACAATCATATTATCAATTTAAACTTCACTACGACGGACCATGTACCATTAATAGCCTCACTCTCCTCCAGGAAACTGCTCAGGGAAAGTCGTAGTTTACCTCCCGATCTATGGCTGGTGTAGCGTTGGCTGCCTCGCCCTCCCTCGCTGCAGGTCAGGGCCAAAGTATAGCTGTTAGTGAAAAAATAAACAATAAATCTCAGTTTATACGTTATTCTTCAGCACTAATAGAAGCTCCTTCCATAAATTCATGCCTTGACTCTACACACAAATATGTCATTAATCAACACAGACTAATACAATTATAAAAAAAAAACACCTCCAACACCTTACCTACCCGGCCGACGTGCAGAAGCAGAATGTTACAAGCCACGAGGCACAAAGCTGCACGAAACATCGGCCGAGACAAGCTTCGGAGCGTCGCAATATTAGTCTCGAGTACTCATCCTCCTTCACCGTCACACCTTCACGAGTACACGACTATCACCAAGACCAGCGACACCTGCAGATGCAATACCCAAAGCAGGATGATCCACATTACCCAATTGGAATTATGTATTATAGAAAAGAGTGACATAAATAGTCCAAAATACATCGATGAACCAGCACCAGATTGGTTAGAAAAAGTCGTTAACGAGAGGAAGGCTTGTTCAGTCATTCAGCTGTACGGCAACTCTCGTGTGTGTGTGTGTGTGTGTGTGTGTGTGTGTGTGTGTGTGTGTGTGTGTGTGTGTGTGTGTGTGTGTGTGTGTGTGTGTGTGTGTGTGTGTGTGTGTGTGTGTGTGTGTGTGTGTGTGTGTGTGTGTGTGTGTGTGTGTGTGTGTGTGTGTGTGTGTGTGTGTGTGTGTGTGTGTGTGTGTGTGTGTGTGTGTGTGTGTGTGTGTGTGTGTGTGTGTGTGTGTGTGTGTGTGTGTGTGTGTGTGTGTGTGTGTGTGTGTGTGTGTGTGTGTGTGTGTGTGTGTGTGTGTGTGTGTGTGTGTGTGTGTGTGTGTGTGTGTGTGTGTGTGTGTGTGTGTGTGTGTGTGTGTGTGTGTGTGTGTGTGTGTGTGTGTGTGTGTGTGTGTGTGTGTGTGTGTGTGTGTGTGTGTGTGTGTGTGTGTGTGTGTGTGTGTGTGTGTGTGTGTGTGTGTGTGTGTGTGTGTGTGTGTGTGTGTGTGTGTGTGTGTGTGTGTGTGTGTGTGTGTGTGTGTGTGTGTGTGTGTGTGTGTGTGTGTGTGTGTGTGTGTGTGTGTGTGTGTGTGTGTGTGTGTGTGTGTGTGTGTGTGTGTGTGTGTGTGTGTGTGTGTGTGTGTGTGTGTGTGTGTGTGTGTGTGTGTGTGTGTGTGTGTGTGTGTGTGTGTGTGTGTGTGTGTGTGTGTGTGTGTGTGTGTGTGTGTGTGTGTGTGTGTGTGTGTGTGTGTGTGTGTGTGTGTGTGTGTGTGTGTGTGTGTGTGTGTGTGTGTGTGTGTGTGTGTGTGTGTGTGTGTGTGTGTGTGTGTGTGTGTGTGTGTGTGTGTGTGTGTGTGTGTGTGTGTGTGTGTGTGTGTGTGTGTGTGTGTGTGTGTGTGTGTGTGTGTGTGTGTGTGTGTGTGTGTGTGTGTGTGTGTGTGTGTGTGTGTGTGTGTGTGTGTGTGTGTGTGTGTGTGTGTGTGTGTGTGTGTGTGTGTGTGTGTGTGTGTGTGTGTGTGTGTGTGTGTGTGTGTGTGTGTGTGTGTGTGTGTGTGTGTGTGTGTGTGTGTGTGTGTGTGTGTGTGTGTGTGTGTGTGTGTGTGTGTGTGTGTGTGTGTGTGTGTGTGTGTGTGTGTGTGTGTGTGTGTGTGTGTGTGTGTGTGTGTGTGTGTGTGTGTGTGTGTGTGTGTGTGTGTGTGTGTGTGTGTGTGTGTGTGTGTGTGTGTGTGTGTGTGTGTGTGTGTGTGTGTGTGTGTGTGTGCGTGCGTGCGTGCGTGCGTGTGCGCGCGGGTGTGTGTGTGTGTGTGTGTGTGTGTGTGTGTGTGTGTGTGTGTGTGTGTGTGTGTGTGTGTGTGTGTGTGTGTGTGTGTGTGTTAATTTCAGGTGAACGTAAAAACAGATTACAATGGACGATATAGTAATAGTTACTTGCAAGAAAGTCAACATGTTCGAAAGCGAGTAACTAAGTGGAAAAAAAAATACTTCTAATAAACAAAGGCCATAAAGTCTTTCTCTCCTCCCTCATCCTTGCTCACACAAAGCATTCAGAAAAAGAAAAAAAAAATCGACCGGAAAACAATCCATTAACTTAACAACGTAACTATATTCCAATGAACTGTTACCAAGAGTGATTGTTTGGTTCTTTCTTTTATTTTATTTGTAACTGTGTTTGTGTGCACTTAAGTTTGAATGTATGTTTGCATGTTTATGAGGATCCGTATTTGTGTGTATTAGTGCGTGAATGGGCGTGGTTGTACAGGGTGTGAATGGACGTGGTTGTATAGTGTGGGAATGGGCGTGGTTGTACAGTGTGTGAATGGGCGTGGTTGTACGGTGTGTGAATGAGCGTGGTTGTACAGTGCGTGAATGGGCGTGGTTGTACAGGGTGTGAATGGGCGTGGTTGTATAGTGTGGGCATGGGCGTGGTTGTACAGTGTGTGAATGGGCGTGGTTGTACGGTGTGTGAATGAGCGTGGTTGTACAGTGCGTGAATGGGCGTGGTTGTACAGGGTGTGAATGGGCGTGGTTGTATAGTGTGGGAATGGGCGTGGTTATACAGTGTGTGAATGGGCGTGGTTGTACAATA
>JAXIVD010000979.1:0-12500 GCA_036785275.1 Cancer borealis | reverse complement strand
GAGGAAAGTGTAGGACTAAAAAGATTAAATAATTAAATTCTGTCCATCCTGTTTCCAGTTTTCTGTGCCTCCTCACCATCATCACTGCATTGCCATACATTTGTACGACTGAATGTGTTTGTGACATTCTTCTCATTGTTTTCATTGGATGACAAAAAAAAGGGTGTGCAGGTCACTCCTAGCCACAAAACACAATATTCAGTGAGAATTATCTTGTAAATCAATTAAAATTAAAGTTTTATTGCCACGAAAATTAATTATTTACACAAACGAAAATCGATCAAGAAACTCTCACAAATCACTGCAACGCCAAGAACTCTTTTCTACTGTTCCCAGTCACGACCTACAAGTGACTCGGTAGAGTAATGTTGTGACGCGGGTGAGTCCCTCAACGGCCGTTAATCACACGCTGGACTGCTTGCACATCACCGTTACCTCTGTTGTCTATGCTACAAAGCCTTTGTGTTTCTTTTCCTACGAGTGACCCAACCTATAAACCTGACTGCAACCCTTCAGGAGACGAGGCGATAGCGTGCTATACAAAGTTACAACAGGTTGCAGTAACAAAAAAGTAAAGTGAAAGAAGGCTGTCAATTATTTCTTTTTATCTGAGAATATTGTATATCAACTTGGAGCCATACATTTTATTTTGGTTTCCTTACAAGAAACGAAAACATGAGAGTTCTCTGCAATCAAAGTGTTGTCAACTATATAAAATAAACCCATCATATTGTTACTGAACTCCTGTGGCCAGCAAATCATGGGTTCGGAACACTAAATTAGTATGTGAAGTTTTGCATTAATTGAACATTATCAAACGGTCGGCAACACCGTCAGGTCAGGTAAGGAGATGGATGGAGTGACAGGTGTACAAAGTGTAACGGTGATCTTTTACTTCACTTAATAACAAACAGAAAGCTGGCAAAGCATTACTTCTTTACAGAACACTGCCTGTACCACCTACACGGCGCATGTTCCCTCCAGGATGTTTACATCATGATGCTTAAAGACTAATAATTCGAAGCTTGTACTTTCAGAACCAGTCTTGATGCAACTCAAGACTTTATATCAAAGGAAAACAGAAAACTTATGTCTAGTTGTATTATTACTTTTAGGTTTAATGATTATAACCTTATCTTAGTATTCCATTATCTTAATTTTCTAGTTAATAAAGAAATATTTTTGTTTAATATTAATATATCCAGGAAAAGAAACATTTGCTTTATGTCTTCAATCAAATGGATCAGTAAGTAGAAATGTGTAATGAAAACTCTTGAGATGACTACATATAACTTCTTAATATTACCTTTCCTGGCTGGCTTTCTGCTACCTTTTCGGGTATATAGCGGGCGAGGATATGAATATGGATTAATAACGGAATAAAGAACCTTATCATCGGTTTTGTGCTTGTGTTATAAGGAAACGTTATCTCTCCTGCTAAATGGCATCTATGCAAGACTGAAATTTTGGACCATCAGATCATGAGTTATAATATCCTTGATGTAGTTCCAAGATGTAAGCTTTTAGTCATAGTCATGAGAGGTTTTGAATGAAGACATCCGTGATTTTTGGTAAACAGCCAACCAGTTCGTAACATACATCGTTGGAACGATTATATTCGGTGTTATTTAGCATCAACTATTACCTATTAAACTTTGTATAAATCCTTGCTAATAGCTGAGCTTGAAGTGGTTACCATCATCTCATCTTTTACTTGCTGTTCATAGAGTGAGTGTTTAACATCTACCTGGTTTATGCGTTACGTGTACATCTTGTTCAGTGAAAGAGTGTAAGGAGGAAGGTTAACATGCTAGAAGAGATGGTTCAATAAAAACTTTTCCTCATATTTGGCAACGTGCAACAATACAAGCTGTAGAGAGTAAGTAATCAATGTATTCGAGTACAAAATACAAGAAATATCGTAAAAAAATGAACACCACGAGAGCTCTTCTCAGGTCAGGGAAATCTGCTGGTCATGACTGAGCCTTAGGGGGCGCGGCGTGGAGCAGCTCGGAGCTATAAAGTGTGGTTGGACCCAGCAGAAGACAGTGCAGACTCGCTCTCCGACGCAACACCTCTAGCCATGATCAGACCCGTGAGTGCCAAACCCCGCCGCACTACCCTTGGCTCACTGTGCCACGGTGTACACGCAAAGTTTAGGCAAAATGTACACACTGCTTACTGCCCACTGGTGCCTCTTGTCTTAATCTGCTGTTCTTCCCTTTCTTACCCTGCAGGTGTTTGCAGTGTGTCTTCTGGCCTCGGCCGCCCTTGCCCTCCCAGGAGGACATGGAGGCGGACACGGTGGAATCAACTTGGGTGGTGGTGGCGGACACGGAGCCACCTTTTTCGGTGCCGGCGGCCACGGCGGCGGCCATGGTGGCGGACATGGCGGCGGTGGACACGGAGGCGGAGGACACGGCGGTGGTGGATACGGCGGTGGATATGGCTACGCTGTAAGTAATAGTTACTTTTCCTATATGCAAACATTGGTGGCAGTTAGAAACACATGGTTCAGCTTTTCCACACTCTATCCTTGTGTCCACAGAGGCCCACTCCCTACGCTTACGACTACGGCGTCTCTGCTGGCTACACTAACTTCGGCCAGAGCGAAAAAGGCAACGGCCACGGAGGCGTGAACGGCGGCTACTGGGTCAACCTTCCCGACGGTCGTGTGCAGAAAGTGTCCTACTGGGCTGATGGCAGCGGTTACCACCCAGTGGTGACCTACGCAGGCAAGGCCCACTACCCTGCAGGCTACGGTTACGGACACAAATAAGATCACAAACCTCCGTATAACACCATAAAAATGATGGGGTTCTCCGTGTAAATGACAGGCACATAATAAATACGAAGAATATTTACTGTCTCTCTCCTCATAATTGATCGTGTTGGCGTTTGTCTGCGTGTGTGAGTTCAATTCCTAAGTAATCTCTTACAGTTACGTCAGACACGCCATAGTTAGAATAATAATAATAATTAGCTTTCTTGCAGACAGAGTGACTCTGAGGAAATTAAATTGATAATCTTGTTACGATTTCCGGATTGCGATTACACTTTATCTGTCCGTTCTTCTTCATCTTGCTGGAGGGAGTGGTGGGTGGTGAGGAGCCTTCACCTGTACTGTCTTATGCCTTTCACTTCAGATTTTCATAGTGTAATTTGTTTCAAACAGCGTCGTAAATGGTGACAGGTATGCTGCTGTTTGAACTTCCTTTGTGTTCCGTTGTGACGTGTATTTAGTTCGGTTAATCCGCGGAATTGTGATTGTTACGTAGCTGGCGAAGATTATGTACAATGTTTTTACTCGTACTGCCTGGTGCTGCCTCAAGTTTTTCCTCCTTTTCTCAGTGAAGTATCCATTCCAACTTTACCTCACCCATTGACCACTTCAATAATTTTGTCATTGATAACTTTAATAAACTATAAACATTGATGAGGAAAGTGTAGGACTAAAAAGATTAAATAATTAAATTCTGTCCATCCTGTCTCCAGTTTTCTGTGCCTCCTCACCATCATCACTGCATTGCCATACATTTGTACGACTGAATGTGTCTGTGACATTCTTCTCATTGTTTTCATTGGATGACAAAAAAAAGGGTGTGCAGGTCACTCCTAGCCACAAAACACAATATTCAGTGAGAATTATCTTGTAAATCAATTAAAATTAAAGTTTTATTGCCACGAAAATTAATTATTTACACAAACGAAAATCGATCAAGAAACTCTCACAAATCACTGCAACGCCAAGAACTCTTTTCTACTGTTCCCAGTCACGACCTACAAGTGACTCGGTAGAGTAATGTTGTGACGCGGGTGAGTCCCTCAACGGCCGTTAATCACACGCTGGACTGCTTGCACATCACCGTTACCTCTGTTGTCTATGCTACAAAGCCTTTGTGTTTCTTTTCCTACGAGTGACCCAACCTATAAACCTGACTGCAACCCTTCAGGAGACGAGGCGATAGCGTGCTATACAAAGTTACAACAGGTTGCAGTAACAAAAAAGTAAAGTGAAAGAAGGCTGTCAATTATTTCTTTTTATCTGAGAATATTGTATATCAACTTGGAGCCATACATTTTATTTTGGTTTCCTTACAAGAAACGAAAACATGAGAGTTCTCTGCAATCAAAGTGTTGTCAACTATATAAAATAAACCCATCATATTGTTACTGAACTCCTGTGGCCAGCAAATCATGGGTTCGGAACACTAAATTAGTATGTGAAGTTTTGCATTAATTGAACATTATCAAACGGTCGGCAACACCGTCAGGTCAGGTAAGGAGATGGATGGAGTGACAGGTGTACAAAGTGTAACGGTGACCTTTTACTTCACTTAATAACAAACAGAAAACTGGCAAAGCATTACTTCTTTACAGAACACTGCCTGTACCACCTACACGGCGCATGTTCCCTCCAGGATGTTTACATCATGATGCTTAAAGACTAATAATTCGAAGCTTGTACTTTCAGAACCAGTCTTGATGCAACTCAAGACTTTATATCAAAGGAAAACAGAAAACTTATGTCTAGTTGTATTATTACTTTTAGGTTTAATGATTATAACCTTATCTTAGTATTCCATTATCTTAATTTTCTAGTTAATAAAGAAATATTTTTGTTTAATATTAATATATCCAGGAAAAGAAACATTTGCTTTATGTCTTCAATCAAATGGATCAGTAAGTAGAAATGTGTAATGAAAACTCTTGAGATGACTACATATAACTTCTTAATATTACCTTTCCTGGCTGGCTTTCTGCTACCTTTTCGGGTATATAGCGGGCGAGGATATGAATATGGATTAATAACGGAATAAAGAACCTTATCATCGGTTTTGTGCTTGTGTTATAAGGAAACGTTATCTCTCCTGCTAAATGGCATCTATGCAAGACTGAAATTTTGGACCATCAGATCATGAGTTATATCCTTGATGTAGTTCCAAGATGTAAGCTTTTAGTCATAGTCATGAGAGGTTTTGAATGAAGACATCCGTGATTTTTGGTAAACAGCCAACCAGTTCGTAACATACATCGTTGGAACGATTATATTCGGTGTTATTTAGCATCAACTATTACCTATTAAACTTTGTATAAATCCTTGCTAATAGCTGAGCTTGAAGTGGTTATCATCATCTCATCTTTTACTTGCTGTTCATAGAGTGAGTGTTTAACATCTACCTGGTTTATGCGTTACGTGTACATCTTGTTCAGTGAAAGAGTGTAAGGAGGAAGGTTAACATGCTAGAAGAGATGGTTCAATAAAAACTTTTTCCTCAGATTTGGCAACGTGCAACAATACAAGCTGTAGAGAGTAAGTAATCAATGTATTCGAGTACAAAATACAAGAAATATCGTAAAAAAATGAACACCACGAGAGCTCTTCTCAGGTCAGGTAAATCTGCTGGTCATGACTGAGCCTTAGGGGGCGCGGCGTGGAGCAGCTCGGAGCTATAAAGTGTGGTTGGACCCAGCAGAAGACAGTGCAGACTCGCTCTCCGACGCAACACCTCTAGCCATGATCAGACCCGTGAGTGCCAAACCCCGCCGCACTACCCTTGGCTCACTGTGCCACGGTGTACACGCAAAGTTCAGGCAAAATGTACACACTGCTTACTGCCCACTGGTGCCTCTTGTCTTAATCTGCTGTTCTTCCCTTTCTTACCCTGCAGGTGTTTGCAGTGTGTCTTCTGGCCTCGGCCGCCCTTGCCCTCCCAGGAGGACATGGAGGCGGACACGGTGGAATCAACTTGGGTGGTGGTGGCGGACACGGAGCCACCTTTTTCGGTGCCGGCGGCCACGGCGGCGGCCATGGTGGCGGACATGGCGGCGGTGGACACGGAGGCGGAGGACACGGCGGTGGTGGATACGGCGGTGGATATGGCTACGCTGTAAGTAATAGTTACTTTTCCTATATGCAAACATTGGTGGCAGTTAGAAACACATGGTTCAGCTTTTCCACACTCTATCCTTGTGTCCACAGAGGCCCACTCCCTACGCTTACGACTACGGCGTCTCTGCTGGCTACACTAACTTCGGCCAGAGCGAAAAAGGCAACGGCCACGGAGGCGTGAACGGCGGCTACTGGGTCAACCTTCCCGACGGTCGTGTGCAGAAAGTGTCCTACTGGGCTGATGGCAGCGGTTACCACCCAGTGGTGACCTACGCAGGCAAGGCCCACTACCCTGCAGGCTACGGTTACGGACACAAATAAGATCACAAACCACCGTATAACACCATAAAAATGATGGGGTTCTCCGTGTAAATGACAGGCACATAATAAATACGAAGAATATTTACTGTCTCTCTCCTCATAATTGATCGTGTTGGCGTTTGTCTGCGTGTGTGAGTTCAATTCCTAAGTAATCTCTTACAGTTACGTCAGACACGCCATAGTTAGAATAATAATAATAATTAGCTTTCTTGCAGACAGAGTGACTCTGAGGAAATTAAATTGATAATCTTGTTACGATTTCCGGATTGCGATTACACTTTATCTGTCCGTTCTTCTTCATCTTGCTGGAGGGAGTGGTGGGTGGTGAGGAGCCTTCACCTGTACTGTCTTATGCCTTTCACTTCAGATTTTCATAGTGTAATTTGTTTCAAACAGCGTCGTAAATGGTGACAGGTATGCTGCTGTTTGAACTTCCTTTGTGTTCCGTTGTGACGTGTATTTAGTTCGGTTAATCCGCGGAATTGTGATTGTTACGTAGCTGGCGAAGATTATGTACAATGTTTTTACTCGTACTGCCTGGTGCTGCCTCAAGTTTTTCCTCCTTTTCTCAGTGAAGTATCCATTCCAACTTTACCTCACCCATTGACCACTTCAATAATTTTTGTCATTGATAACTTTAATAAACTATAAACATTGATGAGGAAAGTGTAGGACTAAAAAGATTAAATAATTAAATTCTGTCCATCCTGTCTCCAGTTTTCTGTGCCTCCTCACCATCATCACTGCATTGCCATACATTTGTACGACTGAATGTGTCTGTGACATTCTTCTCATTGTTTTCATTGGATGACAAAAAAAAGGGTGTGCAGGTCACTCCTAGCCACAAAACACAATATTCAGTGAGAATTATCTTGTAAATCAATTAAAATTAAAGTTTTATTGCCACGAAAATTAATTATTTACACAAACGAAAATCGATCAAGAAACTCTCACAAATCACTGCAACGCCAAGAACTCTTTTCTACTGTTCCCAGTCACGACCTACAAGTGACTCGGTAGAGTAATGTTGTGACGCGGGTGAGTCCCTCAACGGCCGTTAATCACACGCTGGACTGCTTGCACATCACCGTTACCTCTGTTGTCTATGCTACAAAGCCTTTGTGTTTCTTTTCCTACGAGTGACCCAACCTATAAACCTGACTGCAACCCTTCAGGAGACGAGGCGATAGCGTGCTATACAAAGTTACAACAGGTTGCAGTAACAAAAAAGTAAAGTGAAAGAAGGCTGTCAATTATTTCTTTTTATCTGAGAATATTGTATATCAACTTGGAGCCATACATTTTATTTTGGTTTCCTTACAAGAAACGAAAACATGAGAGTTCTCTGCAATCAAAGTGTTGTCAACTATATAAAATAAACCCATCATATTGTTACTGAACTCCTGTGGCCAGCAAATCATGGGTTCGGAACACTAAATTAGTATGTGAAGTTTTGCATTAATTGAACATTATCAAACGGTCGGCAACACCGTCAGGTCAGGTAAGGAGATGGATGGAGTGACAGGTGTACAAAGTGTAACGGTGACCTTTTACTTCACTTAATAACAAACAGAAAGCTGGCAAAGCATTACTTCTTTACAGAACACTGCCTGTACCACCTACACGGCGCATGTTCCCTCCAGGATGTTTACATCATGATGCTTAAAGACTAATAATTCGAAGCTTGTACTTTCAGAACCAGTCTTGATGCAACTCAAGACTTTATATCAAAGGAAAACAGAAAACTTATGTCTAGTTGTATTATTACTTTTAGGTTTAATGATTATAACCTTATCTTAGTATTCCATTATCTTAATTTTCTAGTTAATAAAGAAATATTTTTGTTTAATATTAATATATCCAGGAAAAAGAAACATTTGCTTTATGTCTTCAATCAAATGGATCAGTAAGTAGAAATGTGTAATGAAAACTCTTGAGATGACTACATATAACTTCTTAATATTACCTTTCCTGGCTGGCTTTCTGCTACCTTTTCGGGTATATAGCGGGCGAGGATATGAATATGGATTAATAACGGAATAAAGAACCTTATCATCGGTTTTGTGCTTGTGTTATAAGGAAACGTTATCTCTCCTGCTAAATGGCATCTATGCAAGACTGAATTTTTGGACCATCAGATCATGAGTTATAATATCCTTGATGTAGTTCCAAGATGTAAGCTTTTAGTCATAGTCATGAGAGGTTTTGAATGAAGACATCCGTGATTTTTGGTAAACAGCCAACCAGTTCGTAACATACATCGTTGGAACGATTATATTCGGTGTTATTTAGCATCAACTATTACCTATTAAACTTTGTATAAATCCTTGCTAATAGCTGAGCTTGAAGTGGTTATCATCATCTCATCTTTTACTTGCTGTTCATAGAGTGAGTGTTTAATATCTACCTGGTTTATGCGTTACGTGTACATCTTGTTCAGTGAAAGAGTGTAAGGAGGAAGGTTAACATGCTAGAAGAGATGGTTCAATAAAAACTTTTTCCTCAGATTTGGCAACGTGCAACAATACAAGCTGTAGAGAGTAAGTAATCAATGTATTCGAGTACAAAATACAAGAAATATCGTAAAAAAATGAACACCACGAGAGCTCTTCTCAGGTCAGGTAAATCTGCTGGTCATGACTGAGCCTTAGGGGGCGCGGCGTGGAGCAGCTCGGAGCTATAAAGTGTGGTTGGACCCAGCAGAAGACAGTGCAGACTCGCTCTCCGACGCAACACCTCTAGCCATGATCAGACCCGTGAGTGCCAAACCCCGCCGCACTACCCTTGGCTCACTGTGCCACGGTGTACACGCAAAGTTTAGGCAAAATGTACACACTGCTTACTGCCCACTGGTGCCTCTTGTCTTAATCTGCTGTTCTTCCCTTTCTTACCCTGCAGGTGTTTGCAGTGTGTCTTCTGGCCTCGGCCGCCCTTGCCCTCCCAGGAGGACATGGAGGCGGACACGGTGGAATCAACTTGGGTGGTGGTGGCGGACACGGAGCCACCTTTTTCGGTGCCGGCGGCCACGGCGGCGGCCATGGTGGCGGACATGGCGGCGGTGGACACGGAGGCGGAGGACACGGCGGTGGTGGATACGGCGGTGGATATGGCTACGCTGTAAGTAATAGTTACTTTTCCTATATGCAAACATTGGTGGCAGTTAGAAACACATGGTTCAGCTTTTCCACACTCTATCCTTGTGTCCACAGAGGCCCACTCCCTACGCTTACGACTACGGCGTCTCTGCTGGCTACACTAACTTCGGCCAGAGCGAAAAAGGCAACGGCCACGGAGGCGTGAACGGCGGCTACTGGGTCAACCTTCCCGACGGTCGTGTGCAGAAAGTGTCCTACTGGGCTGATGGCAGCGGTTACCACCCAGTGGTGACCTACGCAGGCAAGGCCCACTACCCTGCAGGCTACGGTTACGGACACAAATAAGATCACAAACCTCCGTATAACACCATAGAAATGATGGGGTTCTCCGTGTAAATGACAGGCACATAATAAATACGAAGAATATTTACTGTCTCTCTCCTCATAATTGATCGTGTTGGCGTTTGTCTGCGTGTGTGAGTTCAATTCCTAAGTAATCTCTTACAGTTACGTCAGACACGCCATAGTTAGAATAATAATAATAATTAGCTTTCTTGCAGACAGAGTGACTCTGAGGAAATTAAATTGATAATCTTGTTACGATTTCCGGATTGCGATTACACTTTATCTGTCCGTTCTTCTTCATAAAGTAAGTTTTTAACATCTACCTGGTTTATGTGTTACGTGTACATCTTGTTCAGTGAAAGAGTGTAAGGAGGAAGGTTAACATGCTAGATTTGGCAACGTGCAACAATACAAGCTGTAGAGAGTAAGTAATCAATATATTCGAGTACAAAATACAAGAAAGATCGTAAAAAAATGAACACCACGAGAGCTCTTCTCAGGTCAGGTAAATCTGCTGGTCATGACTGAGCCTTAGGGGGCGCGGCGTGGAGCAGCTCGGAGCTATAAAGTGTGGTTGGACCCAGCAGAAGACAGTGCAGACTCGCTCTCCGACGCAACACCTCTAGCCATGATCAGACCCGTGAGTGCCAAACCCCGCCGCACTACCCTTGGCTCACTGTGCCACGGTGTACACGCAAAGTTTAGGCAAAATGTACACACTGCTTACTGCCCACTGGTGCCTCTTGTCTTAATCTGCTGTTCTTCCCTTTCTTACCCTGCAGGTGTTTGCAGTGTGTCTTCTGGCCTCGGCCGCCCTTGCCCTCCCAGGAGGACATGGAGGCGGACACGGTGGAATCAACTTGGGTGGTGGTGGCGGACACGGAGCCACCTTTTTCGGTGCCGGCGGCCACGGCGGCGGCCATGGTGGCGGACATGGCGGCGGTGGACACGGAGGCGGAGGACACGGCGGTGGTGGATACGGCGGTGGATATGGCTACGCTGTAAGTAATAGTTACTTTTCCTATATGCAAACATTGGTGGCAGTTAGAAACACATGGTTCAGCTTTTCCACACTCTATCCTTGTGTCCACAGAGGCCCACTCCCTACGCTTACGACTACGGCGTCTCTGCTGGCTACACTAACTTCGGCCAGAGCGAAAAAGGCAACGGCCACGGAGGCGTGAACGGCGGCTACTGGGTCAACCTTCCCGACGGTCGTGTGCAGAAAGTGTCCTACTGGGCTGATGGCAGCGGTTACCACCCAGTGGTGACCTACGCAGGCAAGGCCCACTACCCTGCAGGCTACGGTTACGGACACAAATAAGATCACAAACCTCCGTATAACACCATAGAAATGATGGGGTTCTCCGTGTAAATGACAGGCACATAATAAATACGAAGAATATTTACTGTCTCTCTCCTCATAATTGATCGTGTTGGCGTTTGTCTGCGTGTGTGAGTTCAATTCCTAAGTAATCTCTTACAGTTACGTCAGACACGCCATAGTTAGAATAATAATAATAATTAGCTTTCTTGCAGACAGAGTGACTCTGAGGAAATTAAATTGATAATCTTGTTACGATTTCCGGATTGCGATTACACTTTATCTGTCCGTTCTTCTTCATAAAGTAAGTTTTTAACATCTACCTGGTTTATGTGTTACGTGTACATCTTGTTCAGTGAAAGAGTGTAAGGAGGAAGGTTAACATGCTAGATTTGGCAACGTGCAACAATACAAGCTGTAGAGAGTAAGTAATCAATATATTCGAGTACAAAATACAAGAAAGATCGTAAAAAAATGAACACCACGAGAGCTCTTCTCAGGTCAGGGAAATCTGCTGGTCATGACTGAGCCTTAGGGGGCGCGGCGTGGAACAGCTCGGAGCTATAAAGTGTGGTTGGACCCAGCAGAAGACAGTGCAGACCCGCTCTCCGACGCAACACCTCCAGCCATGATCAGACCCGTGAGTGCCAAACCCCGCCACACTACCCTTGGGTCACTGTGCCACGGTGTACACGCAAAGTTCAGGCAAAATGTACACACTGCTTACTGCCCACTGGTGCCTCTTGTCTTAATCTGCTGTTCTTCCCTTTCTTACCCTGCAGGTGTTTGCAGTGTGTCTTCTGGCCTCGGCTGCCCTTGCCCTCCCAAGAGGTGGTGGTGGCGGATTCGGTGCCACCTTTTTCGGTGCCGGCTGCCACGGCTGCGGCCATGGTGGCGGACATGGCGGCGGTGGACACGGAGGCGGAGGACACGGCGGTGGTTGATACGGCGGTAGATACGGCGGTGGATATGGCTACGCTGTAAGTAATAGTTACTTTTCCTATATGCAAACATTGGTGGCAGTTTGAAACACATGGTTCAGCTTTCCCTCACTCTGTCCTTGTGTCTACAGAGGCCCACTCCCTACGCTTACGACTACGGCGTCTCTGCTGGCTACACTAACTTCGGCCAGAGCGAAAAAGGCAACGGCCACGGAGGCGTGAACGGCGGCTACTGGGTCAACCTTTCCGAAGGTCGTGTGCAGAAGGTATCCTACAGGGCTGACTACGGTGGCTACCACCCAGTGGTGACCTACTCAGGCAAGGCCCACTATCCTGCAGGCTACGGTTACGGCCACCATTGAGACTTGACACCATAGAAATGATGGGATCCTCTTTGTAAATGACATGCACATAATAAATAACTGATATGAAGGATATTTACTGTTTTTTTCCTACAACTGGTACTTATAGGAAAGATGAGTGTCTCTACATGGCGTAGCGCATCTCTTTTAGCAAATTCATTTGTGGATAACGTCAGGTGTGGTAATTCATTCCTAACAACCTTTATGTGCTGCTGCACG
>JAXIVD010000978.1:82500-107587 GCA_036785275.1 Cancer borealis | reverse complement strand
TTAATTTGTTGTCAGCCCTGGCTGTGGTAGATTTAAGTCAGGTACTGGCCACATTGAGTTGGAATGTTTGGTGGAAAGTTACTTGTGAAACACCAGATTCACTGGTTGTCCTTCATCTTTTACACCTCCAAGTGGCACGGCAAGCCACAATGCCATACATGGGTTTGAATCTAGCAAGTTGTTGGAACGAAACTATTTGGATAATAAACTCCTATTCATTTTAGTGTTACATTGTATCCCTCAATGATGTCAGTGCAATGCATTCCTCTGCATTGTTCCTATTCATGTCCCTGAAGGATAATCAAATGTTACTCCTCCTTCTCTACTTGGCAGGCTACGTGTCCCTCAAAATCAACCATGGAACCCTGAACCTGGAGGTGTATTGTGACACAGTGCAGAAAGCTTCAGAAAACTTCATCCGCCTTTGTGACCAAGGCTACTACAATGGCACTAAATTTCACCGCTCCATCCGGCACTTCATGGTGAGACTGAAGAGGGAAAGTGGTCATTAGGACTCCATGTGGATGGTGATAGAGACAAGAAAGGAACACAGAGTAAATACACTCATGATGGAATTGGTTGGCAGGTTTATAAGTTGTGACTAGATTTTTGTGTAAATGATGATTATGATAATTTGTCTTGCAGATCCAAGGAGGAGATCCTGAAGGCACTGGGAATGGGGGACAATCCATCTGGGGAAAACCATTTAAAAATGAGTTTCGTCCCAACTTGTCCCACAAGGGACGAGGAGTACTGTCCATGGCCAACTCAGGACCAGACTCCAACAAGAGTCAGTTGTGAGTAACTGTTTTGTTAAGATCACTTCAGGAAGGCTACTGACAAGTATTAAGGCTCACATAATAAAAGATGGACAAGCAGCAGTAAGCAAAACAAACACCACAACACTGAATGGATGTCGTTCCTCCACAGCTTCATCACTTATCGGTCGTGCCCTCACCTGGACACCAAGCACACCATCTTTGGGCGGGTGGTGGGGGGACTCACCACTCTCTCTGCCATGGAGGCCATTGAGACAGACAACAAGGACACCCCCATTGAGGACATCACACTAGAGGAGGCAGTTGTGTTTGTAGACCCATTTAAGGAAGCTGACAAACAGGTACGTTTCATTGTTTTATCATTAATAATTTAAGTAGGTAATGAAAAATAATTAAGTAAGACTCACCTGAGGTCTCACAATTAGAATGAATAATGTAATAGTTATTAGGTGTGGCTAAATGTAGTATCTCATGATGTACTATGCTTGGGAACCCAGGGTCCCAGGTTTGATCCCCCAATATTTGCTGGCCACTTTTCATTATTTGGTATTACCGCCGAGTGGCCAAAGACTACTCAAATTGCTGCCATACTGTCATCAGACGGGACTTACAATGTTTATAAGCATCTGAGGCTGTAGCAGCGATTAGTCTCTCTAGTTCTCAACATAATCAAGAAAGAATGTAAAACATTCAAGGCGTCACTATAAAAAATCTAAAAACTCACGCCAAATAACAAGCAAAAGGCAAGTCTATCTGTGCCTCCATGAAAAAAACCTACTGGTGCCAACGGTTTATGATATAGGGAAAAAAAGAATACATGCTTAGGATAGAACAAATATATTTAAATTGGTTTATTATTTCTTCTATTATATGTTCATTCACCTCACTGAGACTACTTTTCTCTTCAACAGTTGGAGGAGGAGAGACGTATTGAGGCTGAGAAGAGAAAGGCTGAGGAGGAAGAGTTAAAGAGTCAAAAGCGACGCAAACCCAAGGATGACGGCAAGCTCAAAGTGTTCCGGTCAGGGGTGGGCAAGTTCCTTGACCTCACTACCTCTACTTTGTCGTAAGTCACACATCTCCCACTGGTACCTCCCTTTCATACGACAAATTTTCAATATGTTTCAGAGCTTTTATATCAACTCTGTTTTTTATGGGTTCATGAAGGCAGCATACAATTTTTCAATCTTCCTTAAGTACAATTCTACTATTATTTCAATTGTAAATATCTGGTTCACTTAGCCTTTCCCTTCCTAACCCCTCCTTGGTCCTGTTACTTCCACGAATCTTCCATATACCTTTTCTGGTACACTAAGCAAAGATCCCTCTTTAAATACTAGTCATTCTTACTACCTTTACCTTTATGCAGAGGCACAATAATTGTCATTCTTCACTCATCCGGTACTTCTGTCTCCACACAAGGTACATTAAACATTCAAAAAAAATTTTCCTTACTCCATACCATTAACAAGAATTCTATTCTCTCTCTTCATTGTCACATTCACATCTTTCATTCCTCCTCTCATTTTCTCAACTTCCTTCCAGAACCACTTTTTTTTCTAATTGAAAAAATGGTAATACAGCATATATTCCCATATTCACAGGAAAGAAGAACTTGGTCCGCAACAACAGAAGAAAAAAAAATCAGATGGAACATACAACTTCAACGACTTTAGTATTTTTTGAGACAAAATGTTTGGTCATTGTGGATCAAGTAAGGAATGTTATTTTCATGAAAAGCCTTATGAATTTACTGACTCATCTAGAATATGATTAATATATACATCCCATTTTGACCATTCTATGAATACAAAATGTCACATTAGTTTTACAAACCTTGGTCATAAACTAGAAAGCAGATATATTCAGTTAATGTTATAACATTTGTACATTACCACAAGTAATAAATTGGAAAGCATTATCTTTTTTTTCTTCTTTATTTTGACGTGAGTTCAATTTCATATTCTTTTCAACTGTGTTGCCTTTGCAGAGTAACAAAATGGGGGTTCCAATTCATCACAAGCCTGTTATGACCAGTCATCTATGCTTTCATTATGCAAGATTCCAAAGCACTACGTGGTTAATAGTACTTGGCAGACGGCCAGTGCAGGGTGATGACAGCAAATTATATTTTGGTATTAGAGAGCAGAGCACCAGATGAGCTTAAGGAGTTATCACAAAGTTTTGATAAACACTACAAGTGACCTTATTTTAAGGGCTGATAATTTAGTTGATTCCTGCAGGGTTAAGAAAATATTTGAAAAATAATCACATTTTGTATTGTGCTAATCCTGACACTGGTCTACAGTCTACATCAACATGTTAAATTATAAAAAGAAGGTTCTCTATGTCCTACAGTACGTCAAAATGGCACAGGGTGCCGCTATAACTGACACGTTGGTTTATGCTCCGTGGTTCAGACAAAAACCACAATCAAGTTGATTTTGAAAATATTTCAGAAATTGTATGTCAAAATTTGTACAGATATTTACCAACATCTCTGTTACTGTAAAATAAAATTGCATTTTTTACAAGAATATCCAACAGCATAAATGCACATCAGTTGCTTTGAAGAGTTTTGAACACAAAGTTTTATTAGGAATAAATTACATATTCCTGTAATTTATAAATCGATAAAAAATTTTCGGAAAACAAAGTGTTGTGAGCATCAGCCGTGACCCCTGACACAAGGGCTAAGGGCAAAGGCAGAGGCCAGCCTGCACTACATTCACCTATTGAAAGGAGGGAGCATGAAGTATTTGTAAACATTATGAGGTGCCAAGTGTAATACCAATATGTATTTCTTACGTAGTGTGATTGTACAAATCTTCCTATTGTATATTGGAAATGTAATCCAACAGGATATAGACAGAAATACTTCCCAAGTGTTCAGTGACTCTGAGTCAACAATGAATGTAAGGTTAGTTATCACGGTGACAAACACCAGGTCCAGGACAAGGTTGGCGCGTCCCAGTGGCCCAGGGTGCCTCAGCCAGACAGAGCTGACCCATTGATCAAGAGGTGTTTCAGGAGGATAAAACTACATTTTCAGTAATATTAATAGTGATTATAGTTGGATTTTTTTTTACAAAATCTATAATACCATTTCTCCTAATGATTCAGTAATCAAATAATTCTAAAAAGATTTACAAAAAAATTCCTGAAATCACACACCATTGAAAAGTTGCTGTTACAGCATCAATAATATATAATGGCTGGGGACCAACTACTATCCTCATGTGGTGGTAATTAACCAAGAACACAGGCAGCGCAGCAGCCAAAAATATATAAAGAAGCCCTCATGCCGTGGTAGTTGGTCTCCAGTTTGTACTTCTGGTGTGATACATTAATGACTACACAGAGATAAAGAAAGGAAGCAGAGTATTATGGTTGGGTGCAAGATGAGGTTCATTTGTTTAATTTCAATTATTTTTTGTGAATGTTAACAAGAAATTGTATTAAAGTTGATGAGATGAGTGTATGTTTATAGACTAACATGACATTTTTATGAAAATGAACATTTCCAGACTAGTGGTCTAAATACGAAAAATTAAAGCACAATTATCTAAATTTGTTAAAATAGTTGTCCTTGTTAGAAGATTAACAGTTATTGTCTTGGGTATAAGCAGAACATAAGTTAAGAGCAGTCCTTTTCATGAAAAGTTACACACAAGTTTAGACTGCGGTTCAAATTTGTACCTTGTTCTAAAGAGAATGAAAACATCCCAATGACTTAGACTTTTGAATCCTAATATATTAAAAACCTGGAAATCATAAGAAAGGCACAAAACATTAATTTCACAACCCTTGCGCAAGTAAGAAAATTCTAATAAAAAGCCTCACAATTTTTCTACTGACAGATCATATTTAGGTCACCATATAAAGTACTCACTGGCTAATTTGATATCACTTTAAAGACAGCCTTCCAGCCAGGCCATTCTGTACTACTTAGCTCACCAATAATGTAAACCTAACAGTTTCAGGAGGTTGTTTAAGCATCCTGAGTGGAATGAATCCCAATTACAATAAATTTTTACTTCCAATGGAAGCTGGAAATGCTCATATATGAGTGACTGCATCATTACATACACTAATGTAATTAATTAGCAGAGTATTTGGTGTTACAAATATGAATCATAATTTTCACAGATCAGCTACTTCGAAACATGACCATCTTGGAGATGTAATTAATCATTCAGTGAGTAGACAGGATTAACTTGAGTGATTTTATTTATTTTCCTTGTTGAAGAATTAACACAATTTTTATCACTGTATACTCCGTGTTCAACTTTTCAATTTTTACTTACATTTCCAAAAATCATGATGGATATCTCCAAATACTACTTCAATTATCAGTAATTGTGAGTAATATTTCTATTTTCAAGGTTATAAACTGCAGACTCTTCCCCACCCCTAAGAAAACATATGTACTCCTTATATTATGAGGCAGTTTCTGTCCATATATAATTCTACAATAACAACAGACCTGTTTCCAAAAAGAGAAGGGTATGTGCCAGGAATTCACATGATAGCAGCTGACTACTTCATGGAGAACAAGATAAAAGAAAGATGACTGCAACCACATACATTAGATCCAAACGAACAAGAATTATTGTAAAACCCCAATAATAGTTCATTCTTGATGGTAAGACAGGAATAACCTAACATCCGTCCAATACTAATAATGATCACACCAGCCACTGCCTCAAACCAGGGCTGCCTACCTGGAGTAAGCTGCAAATAGATTTATCTTGTGAATATCATTTAAAATTGCCCTAATGCTTAGTCAAAAGGGGAAGATCATAGGGAACATTTTCATGATTCTAGAATTTGACTGCTGTTACATTTTGCCAGTTAATAAGTGACAACACAGTTAAGTTTATCCACATCCTTCTACTTGGTCCGTCCCAAGTCCACTATGCCGATCTTAAGCCTTCACAAAACAGACAAGTTTCACACTCACAGATTCCAATCATTATATGGGACAAGGTAATGTACATAAGACTTTACTGTATTAAGTTCCAGCTTATTATCATACTAAAATTTAAGGGAAAAAGATTTGTGGCTACAGGAGTGAGTGAGCTAATGCAAATAAAGTAAGTACCAGACATCAGAGTTTATGGCACTATGGTAAGCTGAGAGGCAAGCGGCAGAGCAAGGGAATAGTAGCAGGGAAAGGACATTACAAAATGGTCAGATCAAATGTAGGATGTGGGTTTGTTGCAGGAAGGAAATTATATTACCTAAAAAGAAATGTGATTCTGTAAGAATATCATTAAGGCAGGGATGTCGGGATAGATGAGCAAAGTGAGGAAAAGCTGCAGCTCCGGCAGCAGTGCAACAAGGGAAAAATCTAAGGATGCAGTACACAGAGAGGGGAGCACAACATCAGACAAAAGGTCGACAAGGAGTGTGTCATAAAATAGAAGTGTGTGGTTAGTGTGGCCTGTATGTATTCGTGTAAATGCAGTCTCCCACCGTATATTCTTGTGATATGAGTCTAACCAAGGAGAGATGGGTTTATCTGTACAAAATTTATTATTTGAGAGGTCAGACCAGGATTGCCAGCAGCTAAGTACAATGGAGCTATATGGAGGGAAATAATCACAGGATGGGACCTCTGTGAAACAGTATCCTCATATAGTAGCAGAACGAGCTAGTGAGTTGACATGTTCATTAGCAGTAATACCAGCATAGCTTGCAACCCAGCAGAAACAGACAGACTTTTTATGAGTATAGAGGCGAAACAGCCACTCATGGATTTCTAAAATGTGAATAAAATATAGGGAGCATAGAAGGAAGAGAGAATTTAGAGAATGTAAAAATTACGAAGGATGAAGGGTAGGATAAAAGCTTTCTCAAAGTAAAGAGAATAGCGTATAGCTCGGTTGTTAGGACGCTGAACATGCATGGTAATTGGAACTGGAAGTGTCAGGATGGGAAAAGAATGGCAAAACTATAGCCATGGTGAAATTAAGACCCATCTGTAAAAACGTGCAATTGTCATGAGTAGAAAAGTGTTGAAGAAAAAACAGTTGGTGTATCAGACTAGAAGAAATAGAAAGGACAGAATAAATTGAAGATATTCTACCAGTGGCAGAAAAGAAATGAGTAAAAAGGTGATTAAATAATCCTCCCAAACTAGGTAGCTATAGACCATACGGTTGATGAGCCGAGCACTGTACCACAGAGCCACCCGGCCCCCAAAGGAATGAGTATGAGTATGGAAAGAGTGGTTACAGGCGCTAAGTTACTTTATGTCCTTTGCAGTCCACATATGCCTAATCCTCTCCTTGAACAGTTCTTTAGAGTGAAACAAGTCTTATTAATGTTTCAATGTTCCAAACAATGACAAAATTGTGCATGACCTCAGCCTTTGATTCACAAACTATCTTCACAACCTACATTTTTATCTATTTAATGCCTAAAAGACAAACTGAAGGAAACCAAATGAATTTGGTTTAAAGAATTTAATTTGATAAATTTACTAAATAGGTGAAGACCTCTTAGAAGGTTAGAAAATTCCTATGAAAGAACAAGATTCACAGCTGGAGCATGGAGAAGACTAGGTCATGGGTTAAGTGGAGGAAAGGTGATATCAGCAAATGAGAAAATGTGCCCTTCCCGTATTTTCTGACTACAGTGTATGCATGCAGGTACATATTTTTTTAAAATTTTAATCAGAATCAAGCTGACACATCAAAAGGTTCATTTCAGTTATAAGAGCATGGAACAGATTCTTTTTGGTACATTTTTTTCTAAATGTACATCAAAATACGCAAGTGTTCATCTCACTCACAATGAGAAGACTAGGAAACAACTCTACGCTGGAAGACATTCGAATCCGCCCATGGGTGGAGGCAGTGGTGGGCAGTGGACATGATAACAGTCACCAGTCAGTGGTGGATCCAAAAGTATAAGAGAGGGGAGTTCCATGATTGGATCTACTCATACTCTCACATTTTACCTATAGTACCCATGAAGTAGTGTTGGACACTCCCAACCTTTAAGTTTCTGAAGTGAGCATTTGTAAAAAGCTTCATGTTACAGCACTTCATCCTGTATCAATACCAGGATGTGGCACTGTTCATTGAGACAAATAAAACGTGCCACCAACATTTGGAATGGGTGACACCTGTGCCCCTACACATCGGAGAGAAGGAAACTATAATCATAATTGTGATATGGCAAGGAAATGTGAACTACATTATGATGAAAATGAATGTTATGAATATTATTATGAATAATACCAGTCAAATTCTTTAAATCCACATGGCACACCTTTCAATTATTATATTTATTTAAATTTCTACTGTGAATAAATGCATTTAGATTGTCACTTTTCAAGAAAAAACATTTTATTCACCATTCATGAAGCGAAAAATATGATATGAAACTTATAAATACACAGAAACTGTTAATTTCGTCATTTCTTAAGTTAATTATTAGTAACTAGAGAGGATTGAATTTATAACTCTACTTTTTTAGGCTTCCTCTTCCTACTCTTGTTCATACATTATGGAGATTTAGACTATTACCCAATACAAAAATAATTAATTTTATATACAAAATAATTAACAAAATTTTTTTGTGTGCTTTACATACTTTAAAAATGATTTACAAGATTCATGCCACTACTGTGGCTTTTAAGGAATGAGACTGTTACTATATATAAGGTTACATTGCATATATGATGTGTAAAAAATGCAATTATACATAAATATATCATACTTACAATAACTGGTTAACTAATAGAAAAATAGGCATCAGATGAAGTGTCAAGAAGCATAAGCCTCTCTCAACACTGATGGGAAAATTTTTCTTCTCTGTTACTAGTGCCTTATAAATTATTAAGCAAAGAACATAACCATCATGGAGGGTTTATAAGAGGCACAATTGCACTCAGATACAAATTAATTTCTAGCTCTGTAAAAATTATAAAAACTTAAAAGTGGAAAAAAAGAAAAAAAAACATGTACACAAGCTTATTGAGTTGAGTGAAATAAGTACTAACGGGATAAGGAAATATTTAACACAAGGGATCTCATGCTGAAGAAAACAACTGATTTCTCGTCTCAAAACTACAATGCCCATAATAATCTAGCAAAAACCCATTCTGTTCTATTGATTTTTTTAGGAATTATGTAGGTCTTTTCTCTATTACTGAAGCTGCAAATACTATGGGATTTTGAATAAAGTGAGTACAAAAATACTAAACTGAGGATATATTAATTCAAAACTCAAACATCAAAGAACTTGGTCCACACAATGGCTTTATACAAACAAGGAAACGTTTTCATAAGTTGCTGAATTTCATTATATTCCGATAAACTTTCTATATATTTTAACACGTCTTGTACTCTGTTACAAGTATGATAATCCAGTCAGCTCAGACTTTCAGTTTCTCACAGGCGAACATTTCTTCATGATCCAGCCAACTTGACACAATCACTTTATTAAACAGGTAATTGAAGTAACATAAAATACAGGGTTTCCCTAAACAGACAATGACTTGACCTCAGTTTGCACTGGCTTTATTTGCATAGATCTGGAGTTACTTGGTTTTGTTTCAACAAAAAATGTTGAGGGCACCATTGCTCAAAAGAAATAACTGTTTCTCCCTTGGTTGTTTAGCATGACACTGGCTAGTAACACCTTGATCATCTCCTCCTTCTACAACACATGTATGACTCAGGATTGATAAGAATCTCTTTATTTTTATATTTCCTAATTCTCATAAATTCAAAGGAGTACAAAGGAAGAACAGACAACAAGTCCTACTGGACCTAATGCGACAGTCCATGTAGCTACACTCTATTACCATAGTATCTAGCTACATGTTAAGGACAATTAATTGTAATTGTAATGTGGGGGGGGGGGGAAATGTGCCAGGCAACAAAGGCCATATGGCACGTGTTAAGGACAAAAGTACGGAAAAGTGGAAGGCTCCTCCCCACCCATCCCTCCCTCCAGCTGAAGCTGGTTGGAAGTGAAACCATGTAGTATGGAAAAAATAGTATAGAATTTACATAGAAGTGAGAAAAAAGTGTAATCTATGTCTATTGCTGCAAAAACTAAATAAACGAAAAAAATATAAAATAAAGTAGTTTTTATGCAGGAATGAAATACTGAATTCGGTGAACTGATGTTAAGAGCTGATCCAATTTGTTTCTTGAGCGATTCAGTTGTGTTAGTTAACTATTGGTGCTGGTAAGGAATTTCAAATATTCATGATTCAATTAAAGAAAAAGTGCTTAATTTTGTTTGATCAAAATCTTAAAGCCATTGTTACGAGTGGTGCTTGTGCGATTGGTAATTAGTTGTTTATGCTAATATTGTCAAAACCATAGAAAATTTAAAGCATTTCTATTAGATCCCCTCATAGCCCATGTTTGGATAAACTGAATAAGTCAAACTCCTTTAGTTGTTCTTCATAACATTTGTTATGTGATTCGTTATTACATAATTAAGCTCTCAAAAGTAAAAAAAAGTCATATCCTTTTCCGTGTATTTCGTCCTGCGCATGAAATATAATCATTCCTGCCCCAATCAGTATGTTACACTTCAAGTTAGCAAATTTCTGCAACAGTAACAATTTATATTTGCTTTAAACCGTTATCTTTACATTTGGAAGTGTTAGCCCTAAGATTGTTGTCCTAATGTGAATGAGTGTTTTGGAGTACATATAAATGATACTACAGTAACAAGCATTAGGTTGCCATTACATTAAAGAGGAAGGCTAAGAATGGGTTGGATGGACGGTATGAAAAGAGCATTGAATGAAAGAGGAATGTCTGTGGAGCAAGGAGGATGACTGCGTGATAGAAGTGAATGGAGAGCAGTTGTGAATCCACGATTAATGACGCGGCCTTGACGACCCTTGGAGGAAGTTGTCACGCATAAATAGAATTTTTTTTTTTTTTTTAAATCTTATACCCATGGCACCCGTAGGCTTCAGGGAGATCTTAGATGGTTGGCCTTCGCCCGTTAGTAGCGCGGGTTAGATTTTTTTTCTTAAGTGACGCCTTGTTTCTTCTTATTGATAGGCTCATGTTGCCAGCAGAAGCTCCTTGCGCATATAACGTTGCAGTCCCGGCGAGGATGGTGTTATGGCAGCATGTGGGTGATCTTAGGCCACTCGGCGGTAGTAACAAAGAAAAGTGGTCAGCCCGTGACGAGGCTCCAACGCGGGACCCTGAGCTGGTATGCCCGACCGCTAGCCACTAGACCACTGCCTCCCTTCACTTCACGTATTTGGGGGTTTTTGGAATGAAACTATGACATCAAACGAGAACTTACTGCTTTGCATGAGGAAAAATAGTGGGAGAGGAGATGACATGAAATCATTTACACCTCTGCACTACATCCCTTACACGACATTAACTCAAACGTACATGATGCTGATCCACAACCAATAGTTTCAAAAAATATCTTTCCCCACTGGTTTCATCTGCTGTATGGACACAGTGCAGCAAGCTGTCTCCAGCTATTAGACCTACATGCTGCCTTACCAGGCTATTAAGTAATTGTCATTCACATGAATTTTATATTAAAATTTCATTATCTCGGGGAGAGGACGGCGAGTCCAATCAATGTACTGCATTTCATGTTAAAGTGGTATGTATATACCATCTCAGTATATTTCTCTTCTATCTCTAAAGCACAAAGTTTGTAGTGTTCTCATAAATGGATGGGATGAGTACTGTAAATAATAATAAAAAAAATTTGGTTCAGAAAATATTATTAGAAAAAATAAAAATAGCCTTTCTTACCCTAACAACATAACATTTAAATAGAGGATCACAAGGCAGCACTGTTTATATGCAGTCATCATTATTCCAACTTTCATCCAACACTACTTACACCAAAAGTATTGCAATATAAATAGACATGGACAAATGACATGTATTTATGTCATTAATGTGCTTGCTTTGTACAGTTATATAAGTAGTGTATTGAAAAAAATATATATATAGTAGATGGCATAAAATGGCATAAGCATCAATAAACGAGAGTTCTTTATATAAAATAGTAATTTTGTGTGCATAAGTGTAAAATAAAATCAATGGCATTTAAGAGCTGTGTCAAGTGTGCTGGACTGCGGTTCCAGAGCAGAGGAAATATGTGATTTAGTTACATGGCTCATTTTATTGCTCCATCCTTTAATATATTTTATAAATTCCTTGAATGTGGACCTCAATTATCCTGTGAAAAAGATGCTACCTTTTAGTGTAAATAATAAACAATTGTATTTTAGTCTGTATCTATCATCGTTGATGAGGCTGGGGGATGATCAAGGGGACAGGAGATGGCCTATAAATCCCAAACTGTACATTTGTAATCCTGCCAGTGCTTTAATTTTGAGCATTATCATCATTTGGCCCTTTCTGAACCTAAATGTAAATTAAGGTCAAGTGTCTGAAAGGCATAAGGTAATATGGATTTTTAAAAAAGAATTGCTTCATAAGGATAGATAGTGGTATCGCGGCACACATAGCACGACCAAAGCATCAGGTACATACTCTGTTTCCAGACTGCCAACAACACACCAAATGACACTGCAATATGCAAACCAATTCTTAGCTTCAATGATAAGCATAAAAAATCCACAAACATTTGCTGGTAATGAGTTGCTGAAAAATCAGAAAAAATATTTTGCTTTTCATCTACCTAAAAATTTACAACATTGCAGTCTTCAAAGTTTGGCAGTCTATACATGTATTTCTTTCATAAAAAACATCCCAAAATCACACTCATATCTAACAGTACATTTATACAAATTAGTGTCTGTATAATGATGTGTCCTTGGCTAGATTAAAATTTTTAAACACAAACTAAGAAAATTTACAAGATTGCTTAAGAGATGTTGGCTGGAAAATGGTGTGGAGGTCCTGCATTAATGAGTATGAGCTTTAACTTGGCTATGTACATGACAGGCCACAGATGAGGAGGGGAGGTGAGGATTGGCTGGCCAGGCAACACAGAGAAGATAGGACTCCGCATGTACAATTTACTTTGTATAAAATAACATCATTGACTTTGTACATTATGTACAATATAAGTCATAAGGACATTAATTAAAGTTTAATATTTACATTATTTGCTACATATTATATTAGCACTAAAAATACATATAGATTGTTCAATATTGAGAGCTGTAGATAACACTGAAGCTTTCTTGGTACACAAAATATAAGCTACAACCATGTACCAACATCATCTCTTATACAAGAAACTGGATAAAATTACAAAGATACTTATAACAAAATGCTGTTATAGATGTCCCCAGAAGAAAAATCTGGAGGACAACAGTAAGAAACAGTAATACTGCCTCCTGGTGCCAGGAGACTATTCGTCCTTACAGTGTGGTTCTGTTGTATTTGTGCAGAAACTTGCTCACAGTACTCACCAGATTCCTCCCTTAACACTCCACTGGGACACTGCTGCCTGAGGGTCACTCAGCTGCACCTCACACTCCTCCATTGGAGTCAGTCTTTGCACTGGGTTAGTAACATTGTACGTGAACACATCAGTTTAAGAGATTCTGTTAAAACGAATGCCCTTTTTTTCCAATTTTATATGGTCCTGTTTGGCCATCACCTGTAATAAAATAAGAGCAATGTCTTTTGCAAGGCAAAGTTCTTTACATTAGCTGTAGCTCTATTTGCACTTCCTTGGAAGATATCACTTCCCTGATGTTCAAAAATCTAAAAATTGTATCTATCAAATATCATTCCTATCTTCTCTTTACATGCATTTGTATATAAATGTTATACTTTCAACACTTTTCAATAACCATCACTAGAAACGATCTGGAAATGCTACAAATTAAATATTATTGTCAGATTAATTTTAGATTAATCTCATGACTTCGCAGCTTTCTCCTTTTTAGGTTTCTCCTCCTCCTCATCTTCCTCCTCTTCTTCTTCTTCCACCTCTTCTTTAACCTTTGTTTCCTCTTCCTGCTGAGCCTCTTCCTCCTCCTGTTTAAAGAACTTTTCATACGTCTTAAGAGTTGTGTCCACCCAGTCTGCTTTACTAGCCTCCTCAATGATGCTAAACACAAACTGGAGACACCTGCAACACATACTTAATCATCCTCAACGAAACATATTTGTATTACTAACTCCCTCAGCTTATTCATCCAAAGCAGGTGACTGAAAAAATTCTCAGAAATATACTAGAATATGGAAATCACTGGTACAGAGGACTCCAATTCTCTTGTATTAAACCATCCAGATTGCTCAAGCAACCATAATTTTCTGGACTAAAATGTATTTAAATAAAAAATCAAGGAAATTCAAATTTGTCAACATGTCCGCCCTTTTCAGCCACTAGCAGTGTATGCTGACTGTCAGTGGTTGCACTTGGTGCAAAGACAACTCCAAAGCAATATCTTTTTAATATAAACCTTATTAATTGAAATAAAACAAAAGCTCAAATGATCTGAAATTTGAATATAATTATCCACTAGCATAGTCACATCATTGTAAAATAAATCAGAATTTATGATCTATCTATTTATAAAAGGGGCCAAAGATTACCCAAAATTGCTGCCATACTGTCCTCAAAATGGGAATTCTTGCAATGTTTATATGATTTGTGGCAGTGCAGCAATTAGCCTCTCACACTCTCATCATCAGAGAAAATGTGAGAAATTAGATGCGTCACTATAAAAATTATAAACCTGAGCCACTAATGGACGGAGGCAGATCATCAATAAGCCTTCATCAATGCCTACCGGCTACAAAGGTATATGATGCAAAAAAAAACATATAGCATTGTAGCAGGGGCCACAAAAATACTACCACTGTATTCACTGTTGGTGACCAAAAGGGATGGAGCGAGAAATTGGGAAGCCCTCTGTATCCTTTCCTACAAAATGATAAAGCAAAGAGGAGGAGGGCAGAGCAATATCTCCTTGAACCTTAATTGCCTTGTCTTCATTACTTTTAAGAGTAATATATAAATTGTTTATAGATAAATAGATATACAGAAACAACTCAGTATCCAAATTGTGAATGTGTCTGAAAGGAATATCTATCTTAAGAGTTTATTGGATGGAAAGAGAGAACATTAATACTTGAAGGTGTTGTAAGGAGCAGTACTCACCCAAACCCCATATGAGAGCCATGATGGAGAACAGCACCGCCCTCCCAGCCACCTGTCCCTGCTGGAGGGCTGCCCCGAGATGCAGCTCCCACCTTCACCTTGCCTCGCTTGCAGTTACACCGTGTGAGGGACTGTCAAAGGAAAGATAGGAGGGGTGGTCACTTTCATTAGAAACTATACTTATCTGTGTAATCAATTCTGTTATGAATAGTCACTTTCATTAGAAACTATACTTATCTGTGTAATCAATTCTGTTATGAATAGTCACTTTCATTAGAAACTATACTTATCTGTGTAATCAATTCTGTTATGAATAGTAATAGTAGTTTCAGTCTACACATGGTTTAGGATGAGTATCTAACAGGATCAATTTTGGTAAGCAGGACTGCTACTGGAGCCATTAAAAAAGTTGGGAAAAAATTATTCATAATAGAGGGTTCCACACATTAAAATTACGATGCAAATATGAATATAAAAAATAATTAATGAATATTATCTATCTATCTATACACTAGACTGTCATTAGCCAAAGTCGCAACAAGGTGTGCATACACACCCATGCATACATACACACATTCCTCTCAATAAATAAATCAGAGAAATACTTAGAAAGACAAAATAAAAAAAAGAGATCACACAGCTCCTCCTGCATAATTTTTTATAACAGTAACATTTACCTGGCCAGGGGTATCTGTCATGGCCTCCTGTTGTGGCCGGTCTGTCCGATGGCCAGTCCTCTGGTTGATGATGGCCCTGACTTGCTGCAGCAGAGGGGGCGGGGGTGCTTGGCTGACGGTCCGTTCACTGGAGTCATACTGATAAAGCACTGTATCCACACGTGTGCCGTGGCAGCTGTAGTTGAGCAGCTCAAAGTGGCCCGTGTTCTGGAGGGAAGGACTAGCTTTGTACTTTCTCCTCTCATCTGAGTTGTCTGTTTGTGTTACTCTCTACCAGCTTCAAACTATCTTAGCTAGACAGGGCCAAAGTCAGTTTTCTTGGCTTCAAATCCAATGCTAAAGCCTGTTTTAGTCCTTTCTTAGGTCAATGGGAAGTTGAGATGCAAGTTTTTTTAAGTTCTGCTCCCAAAGTATCTTCACTTATACATCTGATCAGAATTAACATAAAACTGCTGTGATCCTACAAATGTTTCTATAGTGTCATAACAAAAACTTCTATATTGTCTTTTGGTTTTATAGAACTTGCCTTGTCATGAAAGGCTGCTGAGGGATAAGGGTGAAGAGAAGGATGGGAACTCCTTCTATGGGGATAACTAACTTGGCAAGAAACAAGAAAAATGAAGAAGTCTTTACTTTTAAAAAGTTATTATTCGGACTTTTTGTTTCTATTTCACACTTCAATGCCTTCTCCTGCACACTTGTCTTTACTTACCTCATCAAAAAATATTGCTGCATGTTCCTGGGATATGTAGTTACAGTGGCCGTATTTACTCAAGTCTAGATGGTTATGGCTTCCTGAAATAAAACCACTCTCTGTAGCAAACATCTCTAAAATATTACAAATTAAAACACTGTAATCAACGAAATATTTTTGATAGATTAGCTAAAACTATTGCCTTTGCACACACATAGTAAAATATGTATACATTGTCAATGAATGCCCCAAAACTAAATCCTTAAATTAGTTAAAAAGAAAACAACTGTAGACATTACCTATGAAACCAATTTCATCCAACATCTCCACCATCACTACATTGCATAGAATTTTGGTAAATAAGATAGAACACCTTTTTTTTTTACAATGCACATTTATCCACTCATATGAAGCATTAATTTTTTTTTTTTTTTTTTTCATTATTGTACACCAGCCTACAAAGACACAAAAGTTTCTCTGGTGTACTGCCTTACCTTTGCCAACTCTTAGTATCCTATAGGTCATGGGAACCGGCTCAGTGCAGTATGAGGGTGCTGGGGTCTTAACAGCCCAGTCCTGCAGATGGGAGTCCTGGACGAGGGGGCAGATGAGGGCACGTGCAGGTAAGGGTTTGGTTACCACTGGAGGTGTTGAGGGGCGGGGAGGACACAACAGTTCCTCTAGCCGCTGCCAAGCCAACACATCCACCACTGAGCGCTCCAGCTGACCCAAGGACACTTCTGGGAAATGTAAGTGTTAGGTCATAACACTGCTATTAATCAATTTCAATGATGCAATCTGAAGAACAGCTTAGTGTTTTTTCTCTTTTATATAACAATTTGTTCTATGAACCAGTTCAAAGAAGAATACAAATATATCCCTGAAAGGCATATTGCTTTGGTCCATAGTAATAGAATTTTGACCAGTAGTTTAACCAGAATCTGTTTTCTTGGTTTCTTTTATTTCTTCTTAGTCACTTAGAAAAAAAAAAGTAATAACCTGTGAATTGACCCGGCTGCCGTGTAAGGTTTAAGACCAAAGAGTGCCTAGCAGACAGAGTGGTGAGGTAAGTTATTCATTGACTATCTATCTATATACTGGCCTTATATCCCCATTACTTACCTTGTTTTCCAGTGATGGAATTTTGAAGGGAGGAGGCCAGTGACGTTAATGTTTCAGACAGGATTTCTGAGGCAGTCTGTTTTCTCTGGCGGGGAGTCTTTATTCCAGGAGTAGCAATGCCCCTAGGAAAGATAATTGCAGTAAACAATGAGTAAATCTGCTCCTTTTCCAGTGTCTTAATTCTATGCGCAACTGTACTTGATTCTTCACTGCAAGTGAAATGGTATTTCAACTATATAAATAAATTTCTACTCCAAACATCATACTCAAAAAAATGTACATGAACACAAGAACAAAAACAGTTTTTCTCTCTTTCTGAGATAGACTGAATCCTGGAAACTTACTTTCCCTTCTGGTTTTTTAGAATGCCTTTCTTGGCAGGCAGGTAGGGTGCTGGGGCCTGAAAGCTACTGTTGATGGGTGCGGGTTGCCGGCGCGGATCAGTGGTGAAGCGGTGATGCTTGCCTGCAATCAACTCATGGGCAGTGAGGTCACCATTCATGCAGCCTGGCCGCTCTAGGGAGGGAGCACCATCACCCCCCATGCTGCAACTGCTGCCACCACTACCCAAGGGAGTGGGTCCATTGAGCCCCTTAGGCCGGTCTTGAGTTTTGGTGAGGCTGCTCGAGGTGTTGTGGGCCAGGTGCTTCACTATGCTTGCTTGTAAGCATAACAGGCCAGCCAACCACTAGAAAGACACAAAACAATATCCAAGATAACAAAATGGAATTTCAGAAATCATAGGAGAAAAAAAATTACATAAATGTTTCAAAGGGATATCAAGTTAATTAATGGTAACGCACCTCATCAATCTCCTCTTTGGTTGCATTTTTCCTTTCAATGTCATTTCTTTTGTCTTCAGTTCTCACTTCCATTTCAGAACCATCCTTCCCTTCTTCCATTGGCAATGATGTGGCCCCAGGTTCCTCCTTCACTTCTAGCCTTTGAGCTAATCGGAGGCTGGAGGCAATGGTGGTGGCAGCTGTGGTTGTGGTGGTGGTGGTGGTGGTGGTGGTGGTGGTGGTGGTGGTGGTGGCGGTGGCAACAGGCCTCTCCTTGGTGGCAGTGGTGATGGCAGGTACAGTGGTGGCAGTGGAGGCATCAGTGTCATATGGGAAGAGGGGAGGCAGGAGATACTGTGGTGGGCCGTGCCGAGGCAGCAAGTCAGGGGGATCTGCATATTGGTCTTTGACTGCTTGTGGCACCTGTGGGAGGATGGAACAGTCAAGAGTAACAGTTCATAGTAAGAGAATCTAAATCAGGCAGGCTGCAAATGAGCGAAATATATCAAAAATTATCAAATTAAATAAATAAATATATGAATAAATGAATAAATAAATAAATCTTCCTTATTAGTTAACTGGACAAAATAAAAATAAAATAAATAAATAGAAAAAAAGTAAATTGTTCTATGATATCAACTTCAAACAATACTAGTAAGCTTACTGAAAGGTGGTCAATTAAACATGTTACTGATCACCAACATGTATCTGTCAGGCTTGCACTTACTCGTATCCTGGACCTGAGGGCCCGCCGTACTTTGTAACGGAAGGGCGGGTTTTTTCTGTGCACCTGCTGGAAGAACTTGAGGCGTATGGAGTCCTGATCTACTGGAACTGTGAATTTGTCCCACAGCTTGACTCTCTCTGTTAGACTATGGGATGTAAGCAAAGTGGAGTCCTAGGGGGAGAGAAAGGTGGGGGTTTATGTAATGGGGTTGAAGCTGATTTGGCAGGACAAAAATAGGTTTAAATAAACAAGAGGTAGTGAAGGTTGTACATTATGGAGTCATTGAGTGGATGGACAGTCTAAAAATGCATGAAGAACAAGGATGAAATTTAAAAACATCACATATAAATAAAGACATAAATAGGATAGATGGAGACACCAATAATGACAATATTAGCAAGCCTCACCACAAAGTGTTCTGGGTGGTTAGGACACATCCACTTGTTCATGGGAGGAGTGGTGAGAGGTGGATCCAGGCAATCCAGATGGAAGAACAGCTGGCAGTAGTCACAAGGGATGAGAGGACCTGTCCGGCAGCTCCTGCAGAGACACACACACACAGACATCAGCTTGTTTCATGATCCAGTATGATTTAATATTTGTATTTTAATATTTTAAAGATTCTATCAAAGTAAGATTGCACCTTTTTGAAATATTTAATCATTGAACCCTTTTACAATTAGGAACTTTTGCTTGTAACACATGACAATATATGAATTACAGTGAGTGAATTTTAGATGCAAGATAATGGCATATAGATAACACTCCGACTCACTTGTTGCACTGAAAACAGAGTTTGGCAGGCAAGGGCACCAGTCCATTATCCAACTCATATGCTTTCTTCTTCTGAGATCCTTTCCTGTTCCCATTACCTTTAGTTATAACTGAAAGACATGAAACTCTTAATATTTGCCACTGGTTGTTCAGCTTTTAATTATTGAGTAAATTAGTGTGTACTGTTAGCTTTAAAATTAAGAGCAAGTCAGCATCCACAGCATCAAATAAAAATTGGTGACCTATTATGCATTAAAAACATTGAGTAGTGTACAACTGTAAAATACTTATGTTCTAACACTTACTCTTAGCTTCCCCTGGGAAGTTGGAGGGCAGCAGCATCTCTGATGGCAAAGCAAACTGAGTGGGGTTGATAGTTGCAGCAGCCTTCACCAACGTGAGCAGAGGGGAATCAGACACCTCAAACTCTCTCCCACTTGAGCATACTCTTTTGTCGTTGATCTCAGATTTGCCGAGACCTGAATGTGTTGCTTTGTCATCCTCTTTTTCTTTCCTCTTAATGCCCTTAGCACTTTTGTTGGATTTGCCACTGGACACTGATGTTCTGTCATCATCAGGCTGCAAACGTAAGGCTCAGTTATGAAGACATGTTTTAATATTATAAGAGATGATCCTCAGTTTTGATGGAAGTATAACAGTTAAAGAATTCAGAAATTAATAGTACAGAAATATTGTTGTTTTACGATAGTGGATTCTATAATCAATCAGACATTCTTTTTAAGATACAATTTATAACTTCCTTGTAATTCTACAACTATTACACCATACCGTCTCTGCACAAAATTGGAATGTTCCCAGAGGGAATGAAGCATTACAGAATTTAGATAGATATACAGAAAAAAAAAAAAAAAAAAAAAAAAAAAAAAATATATATATATATATATATATATATATATATATATATATATATATATATATATATATATATATATACATGAGAAAATTTTTTTTTTTAATTAACATCGAGAGCACAATTGTTGGCATCACTGTTCCCACACTCACCCCTGACACCCTGCACTGGTGACATGCCCAGCGGCCAATGGGGATCTCTTCTTCATCCAGTGGTGGGTCACTGTGGGTTAAAAATAAAAGTTTGCAATAAGTACAGCAACACCTGCACAGGTCTATATTTCTAGTGACTTTTTTCTTATTTTGTAAGTAATTATTACAATACATAAGGATATCTAACTAATTCACATATTATGGGCGTGCATTTAAATTTTCTTGTTTGAGTCACAAAGTGATTTTTAGCTGTGGAGTCTACATCCTTATATCTTTTCAGTAGGATGCCTCATAATCAACAGCCAATTCCAAATAGTAATAACAATGAACAAGCATTATAGACAAAACCCAACAACAGTAACTCTTACAGCATCAGAGGATAACACCATATCCTAGCAAGGCATGAGACTTACTGGCACACAAGATGGAAAGAGGCAGGACACACATCACAGCAAATCAGATCACCTCCTTCCCCACACGCATCGCAGGAATCATGGTTGTGGCCTCGTCCAGGCCGTCGAAAGTAAGGGTGGGCGGCCAAGCCTTCCTTGTTAGATGTTCCTGATCCTCCACTCTGCTGCTTGTTGAGGTCCCGGCTACCAGGAGGGGCGGTCAGGGCAAGGATTTGCTGGGACATCATGAGAAACGGTTATTTAGTTGAAGCTTATATGTACAGTACTAAACCTAGAAAGTTATCTAAAAGATTGCAGCATATAATACACTTGGGTTGGGTGTTTCAACATATACTTACATCTAACCACACATTACATAAACTACAGACTCAATAGGTAGTATTGCCTTGTAACACTAACATGTTAAGGCACAAAACTCAAATACATACATTGATGTTCAAAATCACCCAAGAAATTAAGCTATTAAAAAAAAAAAAAACTTAAGTTAGCTATACTTATTAAACCACAATATTTTTTTTTACTCTTATCATTATTGCTTCTATTATATTTCATTCAATGCCATCAGGATGAGGTTATTTGCAATATATTTTCATAAGATAATCTACCTACTCTTGCTGCTTGGAATTCCCTCAATGGGAGAAGTTTTGACTTAGTTCTGTACATAGCCTACATTTATGTAGAGCAAATTCAAAACTGGCAATGAATTTCTGCATATCTTCTATCACAGTTTTTATAGCTCCATTTAGAATATTAAATAATTTGTACTGAATAAATCTAAAACTTTGTTCTTACTGAATATATATAAACTACAAAGAAGAAATGGCCAAAAATTCCTAAATAAAACGTTTGTAGAATTATAAGTATGTTTCATTCCATATATGATATATTAATATATCATATTATATCATATTATACCATATATGATATATTAATATATCATATTTTCACCTTATTAACAATAAAAAAAAACATATAGCTCACTAACTCAAATACATTAATGTACTGTATTGGTAGTACAAGCTCTTTACAGGAATGAAAACACATTGTTTTTAAGATTCGACAAAGATTCCTCAACTTAACTTCACTTAACTAGTCAGAACACAATAATTAAACATGAAGTAAAATGTTAAATATTAAAATCAGGGAAGAAAACAAATAGACTATTTGATCACCTTGTCTTGGAGCTTGTTACTACAGCACTAATCTGTGTGAATGATTGTTTGGCAATGTTTACCAAGCTTAATGGTGTGTGATATATCTACAACATGCATTTTGAAATTCATCATGACACGCAATGAACATATACTGTTTACTATTTTGTATCTGTCAGTTTCATTCTATTTGGGAGTTTTTGGACATAAACACACCCTTGCCCACTTGTGGTTACAATGCCATTATGTTTCAGCATCCTAAATCACAATTACTATAATACTTGTAAGCAACCTACTAATAATTTCAATTTTTCCCTATTATGAAAATACAAAAGAGGAGATTCATGGTACAACTAACTTAATTACATAATCTTTTGTATTCATAATAACTATAAACCTACATGCTCATGACATAAACCACTACAATAGTTCATTCCTATGAAGCATAACTGCATATGTAATGACAGTAACAACACACAACTGGCACACTTCCTCCACAAATCCTAATAAAGGACAAAGCTTCCATCATTAAGACAGACTAAGAACACTCCCACGGATCTCTCCTCCGACCCTTATCCCCTCCGGCCGGCGGTCAGGCACTCCCTTGCAGTGAGGGGCCCCCAGTGCCTCACAGAAGGACACAGAAGGACTGACACTAAAACTCAGCATATTTCCTGTTGTATTAGTCTACATGTGTGGTGAATGGAGGGGTAAAATGGGGGAACGTGTGCGTTACGTAGAGGCAAGTATGAGGGTTGAGGGAGAGAGGCCAGCGAGGCTCCCCCACAAGATGGAGGCGCCGCACTCTCCTCTGGACCCGCTCGCCCTCCACTACCATCTCCCAATCCTCAACTCACCGGCATCAAGCCGCTCATGGACTCTACGTCGTACTCCATCGAAGTCATCGCGAAGTCCTGAATGTCTCACTTTGACTAGACAGTGAACTATTGCATGACATCAATCAAATTTGTCTTCACCCCGTGCACTGTAAGGTTCGGCTCAAACACCAGCCAGAGTCGCTCATATATCTCCCGTTTTCTCGCCACACACGGTCTCCCCGGCTCTGTATTCCCTACATTTGTGCTCCTTCAGGGTGCCGGGGTGACATATGGACGCCACTCACTCCTTCATGGCTATGTGCCTGTGTATAAAGCAAAAAGGACTCACTCCCAACCCTCAGTTTACAATGTTTCTTTGGCGCAAATGTCGGAGACGACTATAGATTCCTAAATCCAAACAAACCAGCCACCAACCCGGGTAGGATACAAAATCGCATCGCTACAGCAGCCTCACATCCCTTCACAATACCATTTACAAGGTAGTAAGTGCCTATTTTATTATAATTCAAACACTCCGATTCTATATTGATGTTCTATTTGATGGTTTGCTGTTATAGTCTGGTCTAGAGCCATGGCTGCGTCCTCTACTGGAGTCTATGAAAAAAGAAAACAAAGTGGGCCTGCGCAAGCATCAGAAAATAGCGCGGGCTTTACCCTCACAGCGTTAGGAGGTGGTGTTGTGCTGCTTGTGTGTCCCTGGGAGGAGTAGGGATAAGGTACTACTCTTCTGTCACACCTTCAGGTTTCTATCGTGTTGTGTTATCCTCTGTAGATACTCACATGGGTCTTGTTTACTTAAGTTTATTTTGTTCTTGTGTACCTCTGTTTGTCTTGTTTACTTCAGTTGACCTTTTTTTCTTCAGTGTATTTATGTGTTTTGTTTATTCGACTATGTGTTCTCTGTAGATATTCACCCCAGTCTTGTTTACATAATCTATTTTTTTTGTTTTTGTGTATCTGTTTATCTTGTTTAATTCTGTTGATTTTCTTTTTCTTTGGTATATAACTTTTGTTTACAAGTAGTTGTTTTTTATTTGGGTGTATTTCTGTGTCTTATTTACCTTATTCTTTTTTTTTTTGTGTGTGTGTAACTGTGTATAGTCAGTTTTCTGTTCCTGTTTATCGTTAATATATGCATGAATTAATATCGATATTCCATTTCTGTGTACTTTGTGTTAATTAGTGCTGTTATGGTGCCCTTGATTATCCAAGATCAAATATTAAAAAATATCGTGCAGCGTTAGAACATCTTAACTCAATATTATTAAGTCTATTTTGTGTGTTTATGATTATCTAGTATCTAATTGACCCCTTCATTGTCGTCATTGGTATGTATTTTGTTGTCATATATGTCATTGCTTACAGTCCATTCCATTCCTGTTACCATTTCTTACAGCGAAAATCTGTCAGGTTTGTTAGTGTGGTGGGCGGGGCATTCCTGGTGTGGATTTTCACGCGCCATGTAATTCGTATTTATTGATTGTACACCATTTTTTTTCCAAACCCTCGTTGATCTTGTCAATCGGTCACTTTTAATGTTTAACATTAATTTTTGCTTTTTGTGTTGGTGTTTAGGCAGTGGATGGGAGCACATTATTTCGTTGTTGTTATTTTGCGTGTGGTTGATGGTATGTTTTTTTTTTTTTTTTTTTTTTTTTTTTTCTTTGAAATGTGCGGTCTGGTGCACGCAGAGGGTGATTTTTTCATTACTTCTCATGGTCTCTCAGCTTTTTTGTGAAGCATGCATGATAAGGACAACCTTGGCGATTTGGCGATAGAGTAGCTCAAGTACGAGTACAAAGTACGTATATATTTTATTCTCCCGCCCAAGGGCGTGCTATTTTTAGTATTTATAGTGGGTGTGCTGCGTGCCGTCGCTGTGCTTTATATAGTATATGGTAATCATAAGACCATATTTCAAATTAGATTTCATGTCGTTTATTCGAAGTAATTAAATCTTTGATCGTTACGTTTGGTGTTAGTTTTGAATGTGT
>JAXIVD010000978.1:0-77500 GCA_036785275.1 Cancer borealis | reverse complement strand
GTTACAAAATTATAAAATTTTAAGGTGATATTTTTCAGGGAAGGGAGTCAAGGGTATAATGTGTAATGTGTGAAGAGCTTGGTATCTCGAGGTGAGATATGTATTGCCAACTCTGTATTTATTTTCTTTTTGAGGAAGGTGAAGTTTTTCTGCCATGAGCCATTAAGTTGTCTGATACTATAACTAAGCCGTGTTTCTAAGACTCAGTGATCAGCCTGTGATATTCAAAGTATACATTAAATAAATAACTCAAGTAAAATCTGAGAAAGTGATTCTGTGTTAATACTAACCTCCGTTTGGTGTGGTAAGGTTAATAGGGAGGTGCTCAACACTCTTGAAAAAAGGATATGAAACAAATCCACGAATCCATGTGCCTTATTGAAACTCAGTCCACTCTACCAAATAACTAAATTGTTAAATCAGTTCCCCCTTTCTTTTCATTGGTCGCCTATATTTCCCTGGTAGTAATTATTTTCTCTTTCGAATATTTTAACTTCCCTTTAGGAAGAAATTAAATTCCCTGAGAATCCCCTAATTCTCATTAAACCTTTGGGGGTGGTGGCAGCTTTCTTTCCTTAATATCCAGGGAAATATCCAACATCAGGGACCATTAATTAATATAATTAATCAAAGTAAATATATTTTTAATTGCCATGAGAGTTCCCCATTCGAAGTTAATTTAATGACAAGGCACCACACTGGTGGTCCTTCAGCAGTGAAGTGAAAGTAAAACAAATTAATTAAATAAAGAATAGAATAACAACAATTAACAACTAAAATAAATAAAAAAAATAACGCCCCCGTCCCCCCCCCGGGCACCACAAATAGGCTTCATTCTCGTAAGTATTATTATTATTATCATTACTATAATTATTAACAATCGGTAATTTTTGCATTTTGTTAGAAAATTTGTTAGAAAATTGCAAAAATATGGAAAAACTAGAAGAAAAAAAATTAATGGCTCTCAAAAAAATCTCAAACGGCTCTCGAGAAAGATCCGGCTCTTCTCGTTCATCTGGAAGAGCCGGCTCTATGAACCAATTCGTTCACAAAGCGCCCATCACTAATGTAAACAGAGGCACGTGTGAACTAGAAGTGAAGGAAAAAGTGAATAAGGTAGATGAATAAAGGGAAGTATAGAATCACCAACAGACAGAGAGGACAGACAGCACCACCTACACCTGGGGAAAGTGTGTTAGTGTTGATAAATAAGGTGAGTGGAGAGAAATAAGGAAATAATTATAGGTCCCTCTGATACGTGAACAGTTAAGAAAGTAAAGTTAATGAATAATAAATAGAAGGAAAGGAAGTACATACATTACAAGGGAAGCAGTTATACAGGTAATCATACATACCTTAGTTATTTGTTAATTAATTATATTGTATTATTTATATTATTTTTTAACTGGTGTATCGATGTGTAAAATAAGTCGTGGTGTGTTATAAAATATCTCCCACCAAGTGTTTCATAAGATTAATTGAACTTATTATAATTTCACAGGTAATAGGGTGGCACCATATTATTATGACAGTGGTTATAGGTACGGCAGCCGACGTACCTAACTTTTGGGTAATGAAATATAAAAAGCTTATATAATAGAACCAGACCGTACCTAACCAAACCTAACATAACATATCCTAATTTAACCATAACCTAACAAGTGCTGTGTCCTCATAGTGCTCCCTTATAGATACGGCAGCTGCCTAATTTTTGGGTAAAAAGCTTACTTAACCGAACCTAACTGAACTAAACAGTACCAGGTAAATAATAAGGCACAGGCTGTAGGAATAGTGGATGGCAACGCGGTACGACTGCTGTATGAAAAGTTTCAAAAACATTTAGAAAGCTATCAGCAGAATAATCCGCTATTTCTATGGCTGTGTCTTATTATTGACCTGGTAAAGCATCTTGCAAGTTAGGTTAGGTTAGGTTTGGCTCAGTTAGGTTCAGTTACATAAGCTTTTTACCTAAAAGTTAGGCACGTGCCGTATCTACAACCGAGCACTATGAGGATACGGCACTCATTAGGTTATGGTTAGATTAGGTTATGTTATGTTATGTTTGGTTATATAAGCTTTTTATATTTTATCACCCAAAAGTTAGGCACGTGCCGTATCTATAACTGAGCACTATGAGGATACGGCTGCCGTACCTGTAAGCTGTGCCTATAAGTGCTTACAGATACGGCAGCTGTACCCCGTTGTCATCCCCTAATCGTACGCCTGCCGTACCTGTAATATTATAGTACTGCACAAGTTATAATGATATTACTACTACAATGGATAATATTAAGTGATACTCCTCCGCCTCCTCCTCCTCCTCCTCCTCCTCCTTCTCCTCCTCCTCCTCCTCCTCCTCCTCCTCCTGTAACTTCATGGGGAAATTCTCTTAAATCTCATATGGGTCACGACTTATATAATAATTTATTAGAGAGTGGCTTATGTCAGCACGTAAGCAAACCCACGAGAGGTGATAATATACTAGATCTTGTATTTTCAACAAACGACGGTCTAGTAAGTAACGTTAATACGGGCCCTGAATTCAGTACCAGCTTTTAGCAGATACTGATTGGAGCATAGTAGACAACGAAACCGATGTAAATAGATCGTGGGAAAAGTTTTATAACATCTTAAATTAAGCCGTTAAAGTATGCATTCCCGTTTGTAAGAGACGGCCACATAAAAATAAAAATATTAATAAACCAAAATGGTGGAATAGCCAGATTGAGGCAGGATTATTACTTAAAAAGCGGGCACATGATAAATATTTACTATCACAAAACGAAAACGATAAAATAGAATACGAAAGACTAAGACGCGAAACAAAAAAGATGATTAGACGAAGTAAAAAAGATCTCGAAATATATATTGCGAATAAAACTAAATCCAACCCCAAGAAATTTTACACCTACGTACGTAATAAAAAAGTTATCAACTAATATTGGCCCACTCCACCTAGAAAACGGTAAGGAAATAAATACAGAATCAGAAATGGCCGAAGTACTAAATGATTATTTTGCATCCGTTTTTACTGTTGAAGACACCGATGAAATCCAGGAAGTAACTCCAGCTAAACCTAACTTAATTCCTTTAAGCGATTGTCACTTTACTGAGGATATAATAACTAAGGCACTTGATAAAATTAAAGTAAATAAAACTCCTGGTCCTGATTGTATTGCACCGAGAGTCTTAAAAGAGGCAACATTTCAAATCAGCAAACCTCTTGCAATACTATTTAATAAATCTTTAAATTCTGGAAAAGTTCCCGACATTTGGAAATTAGCAAATGTTACCCCTATACAAAAGAAAGGAGATAAAACACTATCGATTAACTACAGACCAATCAGCCTCACATCCGTAGTTGGTAAATTAATGGAAACTATAATACGCGATAAACTAGTGACTTTTCTTGAAGAAAATAGCATGATTAATAATTCTCAACATGGTTTCCGAAACAAACGATCTTGCTTAACGAATCTCCTTGACTTTTATAACGATGTATTCAACATTTATGACGAGACAAAAGCGGTCGATATAATTTATCTCGACTTTCAAAAAGCGTTTGACAAAGTTCCCCACAAACGGTTATTTAAAAAATTAGAATCACACGGCATATCTGGAAATATTCTTAAATAGGTTGAAGACTGGCTTTCTGAAAGAAGACAACGCGTTGTCATAAACGGTAAATCATCTAACTGGCGAGACATTAAAAGCGGTGTGCCACAGGGCTCAGTACTTGGTCCCATTCTTTTTCTAATTTACGTAAATGATATTGATGAAGGCCTCACTTGTAAAATATCAAAATTTGCCGACGATACGAAAATCACGAGTAAAGTAACTACAACCGCCGATAAACTACAATTTCAATCAAACCTCAATATGTTAGTCAATTGGTCAGAGAAATGGCAAATGAAATTCAATGTTGATAAATGTAAAGTTTTGCATATCGGTAGCAATAATCAATTCACTAAATATACAATGAATGACTCTGAACTTTCCAAGGTTAACCATGAAAAAGACTTAGGGATAACTATTAGTAACGACCTCAAACCAGATAAACATTGTTCAGACGTTGTAAAAAAAGCTAACAAACTGGTCGGTTTCATCAGTAGAACTTTTGATTATAAATCTGAAAAAGTTATCCTTACATTATATAATGCACTCCTACGCCCTCATCTAGAATATTGCATTCAATTTTGGTCACCATACTATAGAAAAGATATTAATAAGCTGGAGAGAATACAAAGAAGAATTACTAAAATGATCCCAAGACTGCGAAACAAGTCTTACGAAGAACGTCTAAAGGAGCTGAACTTATTCAGTTTATCCAAACGTAGGCTACGAGGAGACCTAATTGAGGTTTTTAAACATAAACATAAACGATTATGTAACTACCGATCTCACAAGCTCCACCTGTAACAATGGCTTCAAGATCATTGGTAAGCGCTTTAGATCAAACGAAGCGAAGCACTTTTTCTTCAATAGAATCGTAAATGTTTGGAATTCTCTCCCAGCACAAATTGTCAACAGTACTACAATTGAATCATTTAAGAAAAAACTCGATAAGCACTTAGCATCTGTTCACCAAGTCGAATATTTCACTACTGCGTAATTTTTTTATTTTATTTAAAAAATTTTTTTTATTTTAAATAGCATAGATTACTCCTTGTTTTTTATTTCTTTCCTATACAAATTCCATGTTAGTTTTTTCATGCTACATGGTATCACTTCCTCTTCCGGCCAGCTTCGGCTGGAGGGAGGGGTGGGTGGGGAGGAGCCTTCCACTTTGCTGTCCTTTTGTCTCTATCACGTAGATATTATAGTAGTAGTAGTGTAGCTAAACAGACAGCCTCGTTAGGTCCAGTAGGACTGTTGCTGTCTGTTCTTCCTTTGTACTCCTTTGTACTTTGTACTCCTCCTCCTCCTCCTCCTCCTCCTCCTCCTCCTCCTCCTCCTCCTCCTCCTCCTCCTCCTCCTCCTCCTCCTCCTCCTCCTCCTCCTCTACCACCACCATCTAACCTACCCCTCCCCCCAGGCTGTGTAGTGAGGGATGGGCAGCCGAGACACCCGCCGTGTGTTGGGTCCGGACAAGAGTGTTTGTCATGCACTGCTGCGGCCGCTCACACCAAGGCCGTTCCTGCGTCAGGATGGCCGGCGCTGGGACGGCCGCTCACCACAGGACTCCAGGAAGCTGTATGAGTCCTGTAGGAGCGGGTGAAGGAGGGGGGGGGTTATTTATGTATTTTATTTATGTGAGTTCTGTAGGAGGGTGTGTGTGTGTTTTATTCTATTATTTATTTTTTATTAGTTTGTCTTCAAGATGGCAGGGCAGGTGAGGGTCAGGTGGACTTGTTACAGTGTTGTTTGGGGTGCTAACATAACCTAAACTAAACTAAACTAAAGTAACTAACTAACTAACTTAATTGTATTGTGATTGTAGTTACTTCAATGTATATCTACCTGTGTTACTCTTTTCCTAATCTAACCTTACTTTACCTTACCTTACCTAACCTAACAATATTATTTGGTCACATCACAGGGTTATTTTGATGTTTTATATATTAAGAATAACACGATTGCTATCTACATTATTGACACTTCGGCAGACAAGTGATCACATTGCCGCGTCGGTGTGTGGCGGTGATGTGGCTTCCCATAAGTTTGCATTATTTAGAGGTGAAGCCACGCACACCAGCATCTGTGGCTGTGTACTGTGGTGGGCTGTCACTGATCACCACCACAGCTTGGCCTGGCCCGCACACACCAGTGACTGTGGCTGTGAACTGTGGTGTGGCTCTGTCCATACACACGGGTGACTGTGGTATGGTTCGGTCAGTTCAGTTCTCCTCTAATCACCCCCCACCCCCACCCCACCCTGCCAGAAATAGGATAGATACAGGAAGGGAAGGTAAAGAAAGAGAGAAAATAGATAGATAGATAAATGTGAACGAGAAAAAGAGAGAAAGACAAAGAAAAGTGAGCTAATTCCTATACCACCACCACCACCACCACAACAACCACATCACCACCACCACCACCACCTGTAATCCTCCTGCCCTGCCAGAAAAAAACAGAAAGACAAATAAAAATAAGCAAATTCCTATCCTACCACCACCACCACCACCACCTTTAATCCTCCTCCTGCCCCCCCAGGTTCAGTGTTCGGTTAAGATGGCACCGTTCTCCTGCACTATGAGACTCTCCCCCCAGCCTGACACTCGACAACAGGAGATGAGCAGGCAACTCAAGGACACACTCGAATCTGTCATTGTACTGGTGAGTGGAGGAGTTGTATATTGTTTTTTTATTTTTTATTTTTTATTTTTTTTATCAGGTTATTTTGAGTTTATTGTATATTTTTTTATTTATTTATTTTTTTTTTAACTTCAATTTTTTTTACTAGTTTTTATTATTATTTTTGTATTTATTTATTTATTTTTTTTTTCTTCACTTTTGTATACAGTTACTTTGAGTCCATCTTTTATTTTCTGATTTTTATTATTCTACTATAGTGCTTTTTCCAATTTTGTGATATTCCAATTTTGTGACCGAGACCAATCACCATCTCGTTAAGTCCAGGTACAGTAAAATGGTCATTTCAATTAATATTCTTATAAATAATGTTTATGTTTGTCTGTATTTTCCTTTATTGTAGGATGTATAATGACATGTATTTGTGTATAAACAAGGACAAAAATATGACTTAAATCACCATAAGGTTAAGGATTCCAATTTTGTGGCTTGCAATGTTGACCAATTCCATGCAGAATTGGAAGGAGCAGTGTATTTTTCTATTTTTTCCTACCAGTTTTTAATTCTCTTCTTTTTTTTTTTTTTTCTTTATTTCTTCCTCTAGAGTTTGCTTCTTACATTTTTTTTTTTTTTTTTTTTTTTTTTTTTTTGCCACAGGATAATTTTTTGCATTTTCATTTTACATTTTTCATCACAATTTCCTCTCTCATCATATTAAATTTTTTTTTTTCACCACATTTTCCTTTTTTTCCCGCCACAGGAGAAGTTTCTATTTTTTCTATTAGTTTTTAATACTCTTTTTTTTTTTTTTTTTTCCTCTAAAATTTACTTTCTCACCACACTTTCCTGTTTCCCCGCCACAGGAGAAGTTTCCCAAGTCCCAGATTGATGTTTACGTGACAGTGATCGAGGATGACGGGTCACTGCTGGCAGCCTGTGTCACTGCCGCTGGCCTGGCACTGTGCCATGCCAACATTGATGTGTACGACCTGGTGGTGGGCTCCTCTGTGGTGTATGTGTGTGTGTGGGTGTGTGTAATTCACTGTCACTGTCACAGTCTGCTGCTGGTCTCTCTCGAGACAGCCGGCCGTCCCCCTATGGAAAGAGCTCAGAGCTCATAGTGACCAATCTTTGGGTTGGACCGAGACCACTCACACACAACACACCGGGACAACGAGGTCACAACCCCTCGACTTACATCCCGTACCTACTCACTGCTAGGTGAACAGAGGTTACACGTGAAAGGAGACTCGCCCAAATAATCTCCGTCCGCCCAGGGGATCGAACCCTGGCCCCTCGGTTGTGAGCCGAGTGCGCTAACCACTACGCTAGCGGACCGTGTAAATATACAACTCCTCCTCCACTCACCAGTACAATGACAGACTCGGAGTGTGTGTGAGTGTGTGTGTTTACCTAGTGTTAGTATACAGGGCCTGAGTTACACTTGTCTGGTCCTGTCTCAGTATCTATATTTGTACAGTTTTTCCTTCAGTTGATGTACATTCTTTGCCATTATCACCTCTTTCTTCCTTCAGTCCATTCTATATCTATATTTCTTTTTTGTATTGTTCAAGAAAATTTCTGTTTGCAATTTTTTCTTGTGTCCTCAAATATCTAGCCTCTCCTTTTCTTATCAATATTATGCCTTTTCTATCTGTTTCCTCAAAGGTTATTCATCAATTTATATATTGTAATTAAGTCACCTCTCTTTCTTCTTTCTTTTATTGTTGTTAAGTTGCATTTCTTTTAATCTTTCCTCATATGTTAAGTCTTCCAATTAGTTGCTTCCAATTTTTCTCTCCCTCTCTCTTTCTCTCTGTTTTCTTACCTTGTTTGTGTGTCTATTTATCACTCTCACTCTCTCTCACTCTCATCTTTGCTCTGATCATTGTAGTTATAATTTTCATCATCATATCTTTATCTAGGAAATAAAAAGCCATACATATATTCCTTCACACAATCTTTCCCCCACAGACATGGCACAACATCAAGCTATATGTCGACCCCACACGGGCAGAGGAGGAGGAGCAGAACGAAGGGGGAGGAAGAGGAGCAGGAGGGAGTCACTTAACCATAGGAATGATACCTAAATATGCTGGGGGACAAGTGGGTCTCCTGGTGCAAGGGGGCGGACAGGGGTCTTCCACAAGCCCATCTGAAGGTTTAGATACTGCGGTAGAGCTTTGTAACTCCATCCATGCTCTGGCCAGGAAGGTGAGTGTGTGGGAGGGTGAGGGGAAGGGTGAGGGTGAAGGAGGGTGAGAGGGAAAGGATGGGTGTGGGTGAAAGGAAGAGTGTGGAAGGATAGAAGGGAAGGTGAGAGAGAATGGGTGAAAGGGAGGATGAGATGGGAAAAAATTTGGTGAGAGAGAAAGGATGAGAGGGAGAAAAAAAGTGTAAGAGAGAAAGGGTGAGGGGAAAAAAAGAGGATGAAAGGTTGGGAGAGAGGGGAAAAAATGGAGACAAAGGGAGGAGGAGGAGGAGGAAGGGGAAACGAGAAGTGTGAGAGAAAGAGGAAAAGGTAGATGAATGTAGATAGATAGAAAAATAGATAAAAATGTGTAGATAGATAGATAGATTGTAAGATAGAAAGAGATAGAGTAAGAGAGAGAATGTATCTTAACTCTTCTCTCTCTCTCTTCTCCCTTTCTTTATTAATTATTCTTTCTCTCCCTCCACAGACGTTGTTGGACCACTTGGAGGAAACTCTTCCCTCCTCCTCTTCCTCCTCCTCATAACCTCCTCCTTCACATCTTCATCTATTTTTTCACTTAGAGGTAAAACTGAAGTCATTTTTAAGTTTTTTGAAAAGCTAGGTTTTTTTTTTTTTACCTCTTTACATTCCTTCCCTGTTTGTATAATTGAAACAGGGTAAGTATGGCTGGGAATTTAGTTATTTGTTTGTTTCATAATGTTTTGATTTCAATACAAATGTTTTTTTTTGGTCTTGTTTTGAGGTAATATTTCTTGTGGTATATTTTTTTTCATTGTTGATTAATACTATTATTATTAATATTTTTCTTAGTAGTAGTAGTTGTAGTAGTAATAGTAGTAGTAGTAGTAGTATATTATTTATCGATTTGTTAAATTAATTTTCATGCCTTTTGAACTATAAATATGTATTATTATTATTGTTATTATTATTATTATCATTATTATTATTATTATTATCATTATTATTATTATTATCATTATTATTATTATTATCATTATTATTATTATTACTATTCCTCCCAGTCACGGCATTGAACCATCTCACTTCACAACATAATAAAAAGTCAAAATATGTATCCATGACTGTCTATATACCAGGCTGACATTAGCTGACATTGCCTGACATCCTTCTTCCTTGGTGTCAGCTGTAGGGTGAGAGGTGCACATTCTTCAAGCAGCTGACTTTTCAATGGTTCAGTCCGTTAAATCAGAAGTCCGTTAAATCGCGGGTCGTCTGTATATCCACATACATTCCTAATATATTTACCTTTAGCAGCACTATGGCGTGGAGCTACCTAGTTCAAGGGATTATGTCATTACCTTTTCATGCCTAACCACACTTATTTGAACAGCTAAATGATGTCTGGAGTGAGGTTTGAGGTCAATATAAGGTGTGTTGGTTATCACTGCTACCCTCATGACCTCTCCTGACCTCTCCTCAGGTGTCGGGTGAGGCAGGTCAAGATGCACCCGTCACCCTCACCCTGCAAGTTTAGTACGAAAAATGGTACAAAATTTTTTTTTTACCTTCACACTGTACCATACAGTGAATATTATTTTGTACTATAATACCGTACTGTACTTTTGTCCTAGTTATAATTGTACCGTAGTGTAATTTTGTACCATACCATCCCCACACACACACACACACACACACACACACACACACACACACACACATACACACACACACACACACACACACACACACACACACACACACACACACACACACACACACACACACACACACACTGCTTACTTTGCCTCCTCTGCTGCACCACTCCCTCCTGCTGTCATACATCTGCTGTTACCTGCTGTTCTTTCATAAGCTTGGCACCTCATTCCACTTCAATCTTATTCCTCATTCCTTAGTTCCTTCCTCTCATTCCTTCTCCCTTTGTACAGAATAGTTAGACTTTATTACAAATCCTACTGTTTTATTAATGATTATCCTACGTTATGTTTAGGTAGAGAAGGAGGAAGAGGAGGAGGATATAGAAGAGACAGTGAAGATACAGCCTCACACATCCTCACTACATTTATTTACAAGGAAAATTATATATATTTAAGATATAATTCATTTCTCAATTATGTAAACAAACATTCTCAGGTCTATAGGAAGGTCAAGGAGAGAATTTCAATGGTAGGGAATGAATTTATCTTCTCATAACTATCAATAAATATTTGTTTTCAGATGACACGACCTCTTCTAGTCACTCCTAAACCTCTTTTAAGCGTCTCCTAAGCCTCTTTCAAGCCTCTTTTTAAGCCTCTAAGCATTCTAACTCTATACCTGAACATTTGAAGTCTAACATGAATGATTTTTTTAATACTGTTGCCATCTTTCTATTACTGCTGTTTGTGCATTAACCTAACCTGTGCATTGTATCCTTATATTGAACCACAAGCTTTCTATAATCCTATCTTACCTTACCTTACCTTACCTTACCTTACCTTACCTTACCTTACCTTACCTTATCTAACCTTACCTTATCTTACCTTACCTCACCTTACCTTACCTTACCCTACCTAACCTAACCTTACCTTACCTAACCTAACCTGCATCACCGTGTATATTATTTATGCATTAACTTAACCTGTGTCTTGTATGCTTATAATGAACCCAAGCTTTTTATAGTGCTTTTGTGAGCTTTTTCTTGTCTCTCTCTGGTATGTGATTGTGTTTTAGTTGTTAATATTGAGTGTTGTTTCTCGCTCCTAACAGATACACACAGCCAGAGGATATACGCACATGCACGCACACAGACACACCTGGCTATGGGATTACAGGTATGTGGTTTATTTAGTTATTTATTTTGTGTATTGTATTTAGGATTGAGGTGTTTATTATTATTATTATTATTATTATATATTTTTTTCTGTTTTATTTGTTTATTTATATTTAGAGATGTAGAAATTGAAGTATTTTTTTTATTTTTAGTTAGACATGAGCTATATTATTTTCCATTTTATTGATTAATTGAAAGTATGAAAAAAAAATATATATATACAGGTATACTATATGTGCATTCAAATATTTCTTTTTGAGGTGTATATATCGCCTTTTTATTTAGTTTTTATTTGAGTTAGATATGAACTAGTAATATTTTTCATTTTTATTACTGAATATATGAAAAAAAAAGAATACTATACCATTTTATATATATTAACGTTGATAAATATGGAATAAGATATATGAAAATGAGTAATAATTATGATAGGTTAATTTAGTGCAATGGAAAGTGTTGATGAAGGGGAATGAAGGGAAAGTTGGTGAAGGGAAGGGATTGCGAAGGGAAGGTTAATAAAGGGCGAAGAAGGGAGGAAATGAAGGGATCGAGAACGGAGGAAGTGAAGGGATTGAGGAGGGAAGGTTAGTGAAGGGCAAAGAAGGGATTGAAAAGTGAGGAAATGAAGGGACAAGGAAGGGATTGAGAAGGGCAAGAAGAGAAAGGAAGGGAGGAAGTGAAGGGAAAAGGTGTTTGGATAACATTTTTATAATTATTATTTCCCACTTTTTTCATTGACGTGTGTGTATAAAGTGTATATTTGTACTATATATATACACATTGTTTTTTTATTTTTTATATATATTTTTTTTTATCAGGTTATTTTGAGTTTATTGTATATATTTTTTAGTATTTTTTTTTTTTAACTACAATTTTTTTTTACTAGTTTTTATTATTTTTTTTGTATTTATTTACTTCTTTTTTTTCACTTTTGTATACAGTTACTTTGAGTCCATCTTTTATTTTCTGATTTTTATTATTCTACTATAGTGCTTTTTTCCAATTTTGTGATATTCCAAATTTTGTGACCGAGACCAATCACCATCTCGTTAAGTCCAGGTACAGTAAAATGGTCATTTCAATTAATATTCTTATAGATAATGTTTATGTTTGTCTGTATTTTCCTTTATTGTAGGATGTATAATGACATGTATTTGTGTATAAACAAGGACAAAAATATGACTTAAATCACCATAAGGTTAAGGATTCCAATTTTGTGGCTTGCAATGTTGACCAATTTCATGCAGAATTGGAAGGAGCAGTGTATTTTTCTATTTTTTCCTACTAGTTTTTAATTCTCTTTTTTTTTTTTTATTCCTTCCTCTAAAATTTGCTTCTCACTTCTTCTTCTTCTTTTTTTATTTTTTATTTATTTATTTATTTATTTTTTTATTTTATTTTATTTTATTTTTTTTTTTCCCACAGGATAATTTTTGGCATTTTCATTTTACATTTTTCACCACAATTTCCTCTCTCATCATATTTTTTTTTTTTTCACCACATTTTCCTTTTTTTTCCCGCCACAGGAGAAGTTTCTATTTTTTCTACAAGTTTTTAATACTCTCTTTTTTTATTTTATTTTTCCTCTAAAATTTACTTTCTCACCACACCTTCCTGTTTCCCCGCCACAGGAGAAGTTTCCCAAGTCCCAGATTGATGTTTACGTGACAGTGATCGAGGATGACGGGTCACTGCCGCCGGCCTGGCACTGTGCCATGCCAACATTGATGTGTACGACCTGGTGGTGGGCTCCTCTGTGGTGTATGTGTGTGTGTGTGTGTGTGTGTGTGTGTTTACCTAGTGTTAGTATACAGGGCCTGAGTTACACTTGTCTGGTCCTGTCTCAGTATCTATATTTGTAGTTTTTCCTTCAGTTGATGTACATTCTTTGCCATTATCACCTCTTCCTTCCTTCCTTCAGTTCATTCCAATTATCTATATTTCTTTTTTGTATTGTTCAAGAAAATTTCTGTTTGCAATTTTTTCTTGTGTCCTCAAATATCTAGCCTCTCCTTTTCTTATCAATATTATGCCTTTTCTATCTGTTTCCTCAAAGGTTATTCATCAATTTATATATTGTAATTAAATCACCTCTCTCTCTTCTTTCTTTTATTGTTGTTAAGTTGCATTTCTTTTAATCTTTCCTCATATGTTAAGTCTTCCAATTAGTTGCTTCCAATTTTTCTCTCCCTCTCTCTTTCTCTCTGTGTTTTCTTACCTTGTTTGTGTGTCTATTTATCATTCACTCTCTCTCTCACTCTCATCTTTGCTGTGATCATTGTAGTTATAATTTTCATCATCATATCTTTATCTAGGAAATAAAAAGCCATACGTATATTCCTTCACAATCTTCTACCCACAGACATGGCACAACACCAAGCTATATGTCGACCCCACACGGGCAGAGGAGGAGGAGCAGAACGAAGGGGGAGGAAGAGGAGCAGGAGGGAGTCACTTAACCATAGGAATGATACCTAAATATGCTGGGGGACAAGTGGGTCTCCTGGTGCAAGGGGGCGGACAGAGCTCTTCCACAAGCCTATCTGAAGGTTAGAGCTTTGTAACTCCATCCATGCTCTGGCCAGGAAGGTGAGTGTGTGTCAGGGTGAGGGGAAGGGTGAGGGTGAAGGACGGTGAGAGAGAAAAAAAGTGTAAGAGAGATAGGGTGAGGGGAAAAAAAGAGGATGAAAGGTTGGGAGAGAGAGGAAAAAATGGAGACAAAGGGAGGAGGAGGAGGAAGGGGAAACGAGAAGTGTGAGAGAAAGAGGAAAAGGTAGATGAATGTAGATAGATAGAAAAATAGATAAAAATGTGTAGATAGATAGATAAATTGTAAGATAGAAAGAGATAGAGTAAGAGAGAGAATGTATCTTAACTCTTCTCTCTCTCTCTCTTCTCCCTTCTTTATTAATTATTCTTTCTCTCCCTCCACAGACGTTGTTGGACCACTTGGAGGAAACTCTTCCCTCCTCCTCTTCCTCCTCCTCATAACCTCCTCCTTCACATCTTCATCTATTTTTTTCACTTAGAGGTAAAACTGAAGTCATTTTTAAGTTTTTTGAAAAGCTAGGTTTTTTTTTTTTTTTACCTCCTTACATTCCTTCCCTGTTTGTATAATTGAAACAGGGTAAGTATGGCTGGGAATTTAGTTATTTGTTTGTTTCATAATGTTTTGATTTCAATACAAATGTTGTTTTTTTGGTCTTGTTTTGAGGTAATATTTCTTGTGGTGTATTTTTTTTCATTGTTGATTAATACTATTATTATTATTATTTTTCTTAGTAGTAGTAGTAGTTGTAGTAGTAATAGTAGTAGTAGTAGTAGTAGTAGTAGTAGTATATTATTTATCGATTTGTTCAATTAATTTTCATGCCTTTTGAACTATAAATATGTATTATTATTATTATTATTATCATTATTATTATTATTATTATCATTATTATTATTATTATTATTATCATTATTATTATTATTACTATTCCTCCCAGTCACGGCATTGAACCATCTCACTTCACAACATAATAAAAAGTCAAAATATGTATCCATGACTGTCTATATACCAGGCTGACATTGGCTGACATCCTTCTTCCTTGGTGTCAGCTGTAGGGTGAGAGGTGCACATTCTTCAAGCAGCTGACTTTTCAATGGTTCAGTCCGTTAAATCAGAAGTCCGTTAAATCGCGGGTCGTCTGTATATCCACATACATTCCTAATATATTTACCTTTAGCAGCACTATGGCGTGGAGCTACCTAGTTCAAGGGATTATGTAATTACCTTTTCATGCCTAACCACACTTATTTGAACAGCTAAATGATGTCTGGAGTGAGGTTTGAGGTCAATATAAGGTGTGTTGGTTATCACTGCTACCCTCATGACCTCTCCTGACCTCTCCTCAGGTGTCGGGTGAGGCAGGTCAAGATGCACCCGTCACCCTCACCCTGCAAGTTTAGTACGAAAAATGGTACAAAATTTTTTTTTTACCTTCACACTGTACCATACAGTGAATATTATTTTGTACTATAGTACCGTACTGTACTTTTGCCCTAGTTATAATTGTACCGTAGTGTAATTTTGTACCATACCATCCCCACACACACACACACACACACACACACACACACACACACACACACACACACACACACACACACACACACACACACACTGCTTACTTTGCCTCCTCTGCTGCACCACTCCCTCCTGCTGTCATACATCTGCTGTTACCTGCTGTTCTTTCATAAGCTTGGCACCTCATTCCACTTCAATCTTATTCCTCATTCCTTAGTTCCTTCCTCTCATTCCTTCTCCCTTTGTACAGAATAGTTAGACTTTATTATAAATCCTACTGTTTTATTAATGATTATCGTACGTTATGTTTAGGTAGAGAAGGAGGAAGAGGAGGAGGATATAGAAGAGACAGTGAAGATACAGCCTCACACATCCTCACTACATTTATTTACAAGGAAAATTATATATATTTAAGATATAATTCATTTCTCAACTATGTAAACAAACATTCTCAGGTCTATAGGAAGGTCAAGGAGAGAATTTCAATGGTAGGGAATGAATTTATCTTCTCATAACTATCAATAAATATTTGTTTTCAGATGACACGACCTCTTCTAGTCACTCCTAAACCTCTTTTAAGCGTCTCCTAAGCCTCTTTCAAGCCTCTTTTTAAGCCTCTAAGCATTCTAACTCTATACCTGAACATTTGAAGTCTAACATGAATGATTTTTTTAATACTGTTGCTATCTTTCTATTACTGCTGTTTGTGCATTAACCTAACCTGTGCATTGTATCCTTATATTGAACCACAAGCTTTCTATAATCCTATCTTACCTTACCTTACCTTACCTTACCTTACCTTACCTTACCTTACCTTACCTTACCTTACCTTACCTTATCTAACCTTACCTTATCTTACCTTACCTCACCTTACCTTACCCTTACCTCACCTTACCTTACCTAACCTTACCTTACCCTACCTAACCTAACCTTACCTTACCTAACCTAACCTGCATCACCGTGTATATTATTTATGCATTAACTTAACCTGTGTCTTGTATGCTTATAATGAACCCAAGCTTTTTATAGTGCTTTTGTGAGCTTTTTCTTGTCTCTCTCTGGTATGTGATTGTGTTTTAGTTGTTAATATTGAGTGTTGTTTCTCGCTCCTAACAGATACACACAGCCAGAGGATATACGCACATGCACGCACACAGACACACCTGGCTATGGGATTACAGGTATGTGGTTTATTTAGTTATTTATTTTGTGTATTGTATTTAGGATTGAGGTGTTTATTATTATTATTATTATTATTATATATTTTTTTCTGTTTTATTTGTTTATTTATATTTAGAGATGTAGAAATTGAAGTATTTTTTTTATTTTTAGTTAGACATGAGCTATATTATTTTCCATTTTATTGATTAATTGAAAGTATGAAAAAAAAAAAAATATATACAGGTATACTATATGTGCATTCAAATATTTCTTTTTGAGGTGTATATATCGCCTTTTTATTTAGTTTTTATTTGAGTTAGATATGAACTAGTAATATTTTTCATTTTTATTACTGAATATATGAAAAAAAAAGAATACTATACCATTTTATATATATTAACGTTGATAAATATGGAATAAGATATATGAAAATGAGTAATAATTATGATAGGTTAGTTTAGTGCAATGGAAAGTGTTGATGAAGGGGAATGAAGGGAAAGTTGGTGAAGGGAAGGGATTGCGAAGGGAAGGTTAATAAAGGGCGAAGAAGGGAGGAAATGAAGGGATCGAGAACGGAGGAAGTGAAGGGATTGAGGAGGGAAGGTTAGTGAAGGGCAAAGAAGGGATTGACAAGTGAGGAAATGAAGGGACAAGGAAGGGATTGAGAAGGGCAAGAAGAGAAAGGAAGGGAGGAAGTGAAGGGAAAAGGTGTTTGGATAACATTTTTATCATTATTATTTCCCACTTTTTTCATTGACGTGTGTGTATAAAGTGTATATTTGTACTATTACGCAATTACGCAATAAAATTAAACCGTATATTTTTTCCAAAACAATTTCCTCGTTTTCTCGATAGCTATTAGAGATATTGGAAATATCATTGCAGCATCTGATATACCTAATTAAACTCTACAACTGTAATTATGAATATTTGTTCTATGACCGATAATTACGCAATAAAATTAAACCGTATATTTTTTCCCAAACAATTTCCTCGTTTTCTCGATAGCTATTAGAGATATTGGAAATATCATTGCAGCATCTGATAGACCTAATTAAACTCTACAACTGTAATTATGAATATTTGTTCTTTGACTGATAATTACGCAGAAAAATTAAACCGTATATTTTTTCCAAAACAATTTAATCTTTTTCTCGAAAGCTATTAGAGATATTGGAAATATCATTGCAGCATCTGATAGATCTAATTAAACTCTACAACTGTAATTATGAATATTTGTTCTATGACCGATAATTACGCAATAAAATTAAAGCGTATATTTTTTCCTAAACAATTTCCTCGTTTTTTCGATAGCTATTAGAGATATTAGAAATATCATTGCAGCATCTGATAGACCTAATTAAACTCTACAACTGTAATTATGAATATTTGTTCTATGACTGATAATTACGCAATAAAATTAAACCGTATATTTTTTCAAAAATAATTTCCTCCTTTTCTCGAAAGCTATTAGAGATATTGGAAATATCATTGCAGCATCTGATGGACCTAATTAAACTCTACAACTGTAATTATGAATATTTGTTCCATGACCGATAATTACGCAATAAAATTAAACCGTATATTTTTTCCAAAACAATTTCCTCGTTTTCTCGATAGCTATTAGAGATATTGGAAATATCATTGCAGCATCTGGTAGACCTAATTAAACTCTACAACTGTAATTATGAATATTTGTTCTATGACCGATAATTACGCAATAAAATTAAAGCGTATATTTTTTCCCAAACAATTTCCTCGTTTTCTCGATAGCTATTAGAGATATTGGAAATATCATTGCAGCATCTGATAGACCTAATTAAACTCTTCAACTGTAATTATGAATATTTGTTTTATGACTGATAATTACGCAGAAAAATTAAACCGTATATTTTTTCCAAAACAATTTAATCTTTTTCTCGAAAGCTATTAGAGATATTGGAAATATCATTGCAGCATTTGATGGGCCTAATTAAACTCTACAACGGTAATTATGAATAGTTGTTCTATGACCGATAATTACGCAATAAAATTAAACCGTATATTTTTTCCAAAATAATTTCCTCCTTTTCTCGAAAGCTATTAGAGATATTGGAAATATCATTGCAGCATCTGATAGATCTAATTAAACTCTACAACTGTAATTATGAATATTTGTTCTATGACCGATAATTACGCAATAAAATTAAAGCGTATATTTTTTCCTAAACAATTTCCTCGTTTTTTCGATAGCTATTAGAGATATTAGAAATATCATTGCAGCATCTGATAGACCTAATTAAACTCTACAACTGTAATTATGAATATTTGTTCTATGACTGATAATTACGCAATAAAATTAAACCGTATATTTTTTCAAAAATAATTTCCTCCTTTTCTCGAAAGCTATTAGAGATATTGGAAATATCATTGCAGCATCTGATGGACCTAATTAAACTCTACAACTGTAATTATGAATATTTGTTCCATGACCGATAATTACGCAATAAAATTAAACCGTATATTTTTTCCAAAACAATTTCCTCGTTTTCTCGATAGCTATTAGAGATATTGGAAATATCATTGCAGCATCTGGTAGACCTAATTAAACTCTACAACTGTAATTATGAATATTTGTTCTATGACCGATAATTACGCAATAAAATTAAAGCGTATATTTTTTCCCAAACAATTTCCTCGTTTTCTCGATAGCTATTAGAGATATTGGAAATATCATTGCAGCATCTGATAGACCTAATTAAACTCTTCAACTGTAATTATGAATATTTGTTTTATGACTGATAATTACGCAGAAAAATTAAACCGTATATTTTTTCCAAAACAATTTAATCTTTTTCTCGAAAGCTATTAGAGATATTGGAAATATCATTGCAGCATTTGATGGGCCTAATTAAACTCTACAACGGTAATTATGAATAGTTGTTCTATGACCGATAATTACGCAATAAAATTAAACCGTATATTTTTTCCAAAATAATTTCCTCCTTTTCTCGAAAGCTATTAGAGATATTGGAAATATCATTGCAGCATCTGATAGATCTAATTAAACTCTACAACTGTAATTATGAATATTTGTTCTATGACCGATAATTACGCAATAAAATTAAAGCGTATATTTTTTCCTAAACAATTTCCTCGTTTTTTCCATAGCTATTAGAGATATTGGAAATATCATTGCAGCATCTGATAGACCTAATTAAACTCTACAACTGTAATTATGAATATTTGTTCTATGACTGATAATTACGCACTAAAATTAAACCGTATATTTTTTCCCAAACAATTTCCTCGTTTTCTCGATAGCTATTAGAGATATTGGAAATATCATTGCAGCATCTGATAGACCTGATTAAACTATACATCTGTAATTATAGACCTAATTAAACTCTACATCTGTAATTATGAATATTTGTTCTATGACCGATAATTACGCAATAAAATTAAACCGTATATTTTTTCAAAAATAATTTCCTCCTTTTCTCGAAAGCTATTAGAGCTATTGGAAATATCATTGCAGCATCTGATGGACCTAATTAAACTCTACAACTGTAATTATGAATATTTGTTCCATGACCGATAATTACGCAATAAAATTAAACCGTATATTTTTTCCAAAACAATTTCCTCGTTTTCTCGATAGCTATTAGAGATATTGGAAATATCATTGCAGCATCTGGTAGACCTAATTAAACTCTACAACTGTAATTATGAATATTTGTTCTATGACCGATAATTACGCAATAAAATTAAAGCGTATATTTTTTCCCAAACAATTTCCTCGTTTTCTCGATAGCTATTAGAGATATTGGAAATATCATTGCAGCATCTGATAGACCTAATTAAACTCTTCAACTGTAATTATGAATATTTGTTTTATGACTGATAATTACGCAGAAAAATTAAACCGTATATTTTTTCCAAAACAATTTAATCTTTTTCTCGAAAGCTATTAGAGATATTGGAAATATCATTGCAGCATTTGATGGGCCTAATTAAACTCTACAACGGTAATTATGAATAGTTGTTCTATGACCGATAATTACGCAATAAAATTAAACCGTATAATTTTTCCAAAATAATTTCCTCCTTTTCTCGAAAGCTATTAGAGATATTGGAAATATCATTGCAGCATCTGATAGATCTAATTAAACTCTACAACTGTAATTATGAATATTTGTTCTATGACCGATAATTACGCAATAAAATTAAAGCGTACATTTTTTCCTAAACAATTTCCTCGTTTTTTCCATAGCTATTAGAGATATTGGAAATATCATTGCAGCATCTGATAGACCTAATTAAACTCTACAACTGTAATTATGAATATTTGTTCTATGACTGATAATTACGCAGTAAAATTAAACCGTATATTTTTTCCCAAACAATTTCCTCGTTTTCTCGATAGCTATTAGAGATATTGGAAATATCATTGCAGCATCTGATAGACCTGATTAAACTATACATCTGTAATTATAGACCTAATTAAACTCTACATCTGTAATTATGAATATTTGTTCTATGACCGATAATTACGCAATAAAATTAAACCGTATATTTTTTCAAAAATAATTTCCTCCTTTTCTCGAAAGCTATTAGAGATATTGGAAATATCATTGCAGCATCTGATGGACCTAATTAAACTCTACAACTGTAATTATGAATATTTGTTCCATGACCGATAATTACGCAATAAAATTAAACCGTATATTTTTTCCAAAACAATTTCCTCGTTTTCTCGATAGCTATTAGAGATATTGGAAATATCATTGCAGCATCTGGTAGACCTAATTAAACTCTACAACTGTAATTATGAATATTTGTTCTATGACCGATAATTACGCAATAAAATTAAAGCGTATATTTTTTCCCAAACAATTTCCTCGTTTTCTCGATAGCTATTAGAGATATTGGAAATATCATTGCAGCATCTGATAGACCTAATTAAACTCTTCAACTGTAATTATGAATATTTGTTTTATGACTGATAATTACGCAGAAAAATTAAACCGTATATTTTTTCCAAAACAATTTAATCTTTTTCTCGAAAGCTATTAGAGATATTGGAAATATCATTGCAGCATTTGATGGGCCTAATTAAACTCTACAACGGTAATTATGAATAGTTGTTCTATGACCGATAATTACGCAATAAAATTAAACCGTATATTTTTTCCAAAATAATTTCCTCCTTTTCTCGAAAGCTATTAGAGATATTGGAAATATCATTGCAGCATCTGATAGATCTAATTAAACTCTACAACTGTAATTATGAATATTTGTTCTATGACCGATAATTACGCAATAAAATTAAAGCGTATATTTTTTCCTAAACAATTTCCTCGTTTTTTCCATAGCTATTAGAGATATTGGAAATATCATTGCAGCATCTGATAGACCTAATTAAACTCTACAACTGTAATTATGAATATTTGTTCTATGACTGATAATTACGCAGTAAAATTAAACCGTATATTTTTTCCCAAACAATTTCCTCGTTTTCTCGATAGCTATTAGAGATATTGGAAATATCATTGCAGCATCTGATAGACCTGATTAAACTATACATCTGTAATTATAGACCTAATTAAACTCTACATCTGTAATTATGAATATTTGTTCTATGACCGATAATTACGCAATAAAATTAAACCGTATATTTTTTCAAAAATAATTTCCTCCTTTTCTCGAAAGCTATTAGAGATATTGGAAATATCATTGCAGCATCTGATGGACCTAATTAAACTCTACAACTGTAATTATGAATATTTGTTCCATGACCGATAATTACGCAATAAAATTAAACCGTATATTTTTTCCAAAACAATTTCCTCGTTTTCTCGATAGCTATTAGAGATATTGGAAATATCATTGCAGCATCTGGTAGACCTAATTAAACTCTACAACTGTAATTATGAATATTTGTTCTATGACCGATAATTACGCAATAAAATTAAAGCGTATATTTTTTCCCAAACAATTTCCTCGTTTTCTCGATAGCTATTAGAGATATTGGAAATATCATTGCAGCATCTGATAGACCTAATTAAACTCTTCAACTGTAATTATGAATATTTGTTTTATGACTGATAATTACGCAGAAAAATTAAACCGTATATTTTTTCCAAAACAATTTAATCTTTTTCTCGAAAGCTATTAGAGATATTGGAAATATCATTGCAGCATTTGATGGGCCTAATTAAACTCTACAACGGTAATTATGAATAGTTGTTCTATGACCGATAATTACGCAATAAAATTAAACCGTATATTTTTTCCAAAATAATTTCCTCCTTTTCTCGAAAGCTATTAGAGATATTGGAAATATCATTGCAGCATCTGATAGATCTAATTAAACTCTACAACTGTAATTATGAATATTTGTTCTATGACCGATAATTACGCAATAAAATTAAAGCGTATATTTTTTCCTAAACAATTTCCTCGTTTTTTCCATAGCTATTAGAGATATTGGAAATATCATTGCAGCATCTGATAGACCTAATTAAACTCTACAACTGTAATTATGAATATTTGTTCTATGACTGATAATTACGCAGTAAAATTAAACCGTATATTTTTTCCCAAACAATTTCCTCGTTTTCTCGATAGCTATTAGAGATATTGGAAATATCATTGCAGCATCTGATAGACCTGATTAAACTATACATCTGTAATTATAGACCTAATTAAACTCTACATCTGTAATTATGAATATTTGTTCTATGACCGATAATTACGCAATAAAATTAAACCGTATATTTTTTCAAAAATAATTTCCTCCTTTTCTCGAAAGCTATTAGAGATATTGGAAATATCATTGCAGCATCTGATGGACCTAATTAAACTCTACAACTGTAATTATGAATATTTGTTCCATGACCGATAATTACGCAATAAAATTAAACCGTATATTTTTTCCAAAACAATTTCCTCGTTTTCTCGATAGCTATTAGAGATATTGGAAATATCATTGCAGCATCTGGTAGACCTAATTAAACTCTACAACTGTAATTATGAATATTTGTTCTATGACCGATAATTACGCAATAAAATTAAAGCGTATATTTTTTCCCAAACAATTTCCTCGTTTTCTCGATAGCTATTAGAGATATTGGAAATATCATTGCAGCATCTGATAGACCTAATTAAACTCTTCAACTGTAATTATGAATATTTGTTTTATGACTGATAATTACGCAGAAAAATTAAACCGTATATTTTTTCCAAAACAATTTAATCTTTTTCTCGAAAGCTATTAGAGATATTGGAAATATCATTGCAGCATTTGATGGGCCTAATTAAACTCTACAACGGTAATTATGAATAGTTGTTCTATGACCGATAATTACGCAATAAAATTAAACCGTATATTTTTTCCAAAATAATTTCCTCCTTTTCTCGAAAGCTATTAGAGATATTGGAAATATCATTGCAGCATCTGATAGATCTAATTAAACTCTACAACTGTAATTATGAATATTTGTTCTATGACCGATAATTACGCAATAAAATTAAAGCGTATATTTTTTCCTAAACAATTTCCTCGTTTTTTCCATAGCTATTAGAGATATTGGAAATATCATTGCAGCATCTGATAGACCTAATTAAACTCTACAACTGTAATTATGAATATTTGTTCTATGACTGATAATTACGCAGTAAAATTAAACCGTATATTTTTTCCCAAACAATTTCCTCGTTTTCTCGATAGCTATTAGAGATATTGGAAATATCATTGCAGCATCTGATAGACCTGATTAAACTATACATCTGTAATTATAGACCTAATTAAACTCTACATCTGTAATTATGAATATTTGTTCTATGACCGATAATTACGCAATAAAATTAAACCGTATATTTTTTCAAAAATAATTTCCTCCTTTTCTCGAAAGCTATTAGAGATATTGGAAATATCATTGCAGCATCTGATGGACCTAATTAAACTCTACAACTGTAATTATGAATATTTGTTCCATGACCGATAATTACGCAATAAAATTAAACCGTATATTTTTTCCAAAACAATTTCCTCGTTTTCTCGATAGCTATTAGAGATATTGGAAATATCATTGCAGCATCTGGTAGACCTAATTAAACTCTACAACTGTAATTATGAATATTTGTTCTATGACCGATAATTACGCAATAAAATTAAAGCGTATATTTTTTCCCAAACAATTTCCTCGTTTTCTCGATAGCTATTAGAGATATTGGAAATATCATTGCAGCATCTGATAGACCTAATTAAACTCTTCAACTGTAATTATGAATATTTGTTTTATGACTGATAATTACGCAGAAAAATTAAACCGTATATTTTTTCCAAAACAATTTAATCTTTTTCTCGAAAGCTATTAGAGATATTGGAAATATCATTGCAGCATTTGATGGGCCTAATTAAACTCTACAACGGTAATTATGAATAGTTGTTCTATGACCGATAATTACGCAATAAAATTAAACCGTATATTTTTTCCAAAATAATTTCCTCCTTTTCTCGAAAGCTATTAGAGATATTGGAAATATCATTGCAGCATCTGATAGATCTAATTAAACTCTACAACTGTAATTATGAATATTTGTTCTATGACCGATAATTACGCAATAAAATTAAAGCGTATATTTTTTCCTAAACAATTTCCTCGTTTTTTCCATAGCTATTAGAGATATTGGAAATATCATTGCAGCATCTGATAGACCTAATTAAACTCTACAACTGTAATTATGAATATTTGTTCTATGACTGATAATTACGCAGTAAAATTAAACCGTATATTTTTTCCCAAACAATTTCCTCGTTTTCTCGATAGCTATTAGAGATATTGGAAATATCATTGCAGCATCTGATAGACCTGATTAAACTATACATCTGTAATTATAGACCTAATTAAACTCTACATCTGTAATTATGAATATTTGTTCTATGACCGATAATTACGCAATAAAATTAAACCGTATATTTTTTCAAAAATAATTTCCTCCTATTCTCGAAAGCTATTAGAGATATTGGAAATATCATTGCAGCATCTGATGGACCTAATTAAACTCTACAACTGTAATTATGAATATTTGTTCCATGACCGATAATTACGCAATAAAATTAAACCGTATATTTTTTCCAAAACAATTTCCTCGTTTTCTCGATAGCTATTAGAGATATTGGAAATATCATTGCAGCATCTGGTAGACCTAATTAAACTCTACAACTGTAATTATGAATATTTGTTCTATGACCGATAATTACGCAATAAAATTAAAGCGTATATTTTTTCCCAAACAATTTCCTCGTTTTCTCGATAGCTATTAGAGATATTGGAAATATCATTGCAGCATCTGATAGACCTAATTAAACTCTTCAACTGTAATTATGAATATTTGTTTTATAACTGATAATTACGCAGAAAAATTAAACCGTATATTTTTTCCAAAACAATTTAATCTTTTTCTCGAAAGCTATTAGAGATATTGGAAATATCATTGCAGCATTTGATGGGCCTAATTAAACTCTACAACGGTAATTATGAATAGTTGTTCTATGACCGATAATTACGCAATAAAATTAAACCGTATATTTTTTCCAAAATAATTTCCTCCTTTTCTCGAAAGCTATTAGAGATATTGGAAATATCATTGCAGCATCTGATAGATCTAATTAAACTCTACAACTGTAATTATGAATATTTGTTCTATGACCGATAATTACGCAATAAAATTAAAGCGTATATTTTTTCCTAAACAATTTCCTCGTTTTTTCCATAGCTATTAGAGATATTGGAAATATCATTGCAGCATCTGATAGACCTAATTAAACTCTACAACTGTAATTATGAATATTTGTTCTATGACTGATAATTACGCAGTAAAATTAAACCGTATATTTTTTCCCAAACAATTTCCTCGTTTTCTCGATAGCTATTAGAGATATTGGAAATATCATTGCAGCATCTGATAGACCTGATTAAACTATACATCTGTAATTATAGACCTAATTAAACTCTACATCTGTAATTATGAATATTTGTTCTATGACCGATAATTACGCAATAAAATTAAACCGTATATTTTTTCAAAAATAATTTCCTCCTTTTCTCGAAAGCTATTAGAGATATTGGAAATATCATTGCAGCATCTGATGGACCTAATTAAACTCTACAACTGTAATTATGAATATTTGTTCCATGACCGATAATTACGCAATAAAATTAAACCGTATATTTTTTCCAAAACAATTTCCTCGTTTTCTCGATAGCTATTAGAGATATTGGAAATATCATTGCAGCATCTGGTAGACCTAATTAAACTCTACAACTGTAATTATGAATATTTGTTCTATGACCGATAATTACGCAATAAAATTAAAGCGTATATTTTTTCCCAAACAATTTCCTCGTTTTCTCGATAGCTATTAGAGATATTGGAAATATCATTGCAGCATCTGATAGACCTAATTAAACTCTTCAACTGTAATTATGAATATTTGTTTTATGACTGATAATTACGCAGAAAAATTAAACCGTATATTTTTTCCAAAACAATTTAATCTTTTTCTCGAAAGCTATTAGAGATATTGGAAATATCATTGCAGCATTTGATGGGCCTAATTAAACTCTACAACGGTAATTATGAATAGTTGTTCTATGACCGATAATTACGCAATAAAATTAAACCGTATATTTTTTCCAAAATAATTTCCTCCTTTTCTCGAAAGCTATTAGAGATATTGGAAATATCATTGCAGCATCTGGTAGATCTAATTAAACTCTACAACTGTAATTATGAATATTTGTTCTATGACCGATAATTACGCAATAAAATTAAAGCGTATATTTTTTCCTAAACAATTTCCTCGTTTTTTCCATAGCTATTAGAGATATTGGAAATATCATTGCAGCATCTGATAGACCTAATTAAACTCTACAACTGTAATTATGAATATTTGTTCTATGACTGATAATTACGCAGTAAAATTAAACCGTATATTTTTTCCCAAACAATTTCCTCGTTTTCTCGATAGCTATTAGAGATATTGGAAATATCATTGCAGCATCTGATAGACCTGATTAAACTATACATCTGTAATTATAGACCTAATTAAACTCTACATCTGTAATTATGAATATTTGTTCTATGACCGATAATTACGCAATAAAATTAAACCGTATATTTTTTCAAAAATAATTTCCTCCTTTTCTCGAAAGCTATTAGAGATATTGGAAATATCATTGCAGCATCTGATGGACCTAATTAAACTCTACAACTGTAATTATGAATATTTGTTCCATGACCGATAATTACGCAATAAAATTAAACCGTATATTTTTTCCAAAACAATTTCCTCGTTTTCTCGATAGCTATTAGAGATATTGGAAATATCATTGCAGCATCTGGTAGACCTAATTAAACTCTACAACTGTAATTATGAATATTTGTTCTATGACCGATAATTACGCAATAAAATTAAAGCGTATATTTTTTCCCAAACAATTTCCTCGTTTTCTCGATAGCTATTAGAGATATTGGAAATATCATTGCAGCATCTGATAGACCTAATTAAACTCTTCAACTGTAATTATGAATATTTGTTTTATGACTGATAATTACGCAGAAAAATTAAACCGTATATTTTTTCCAAAACAATTTAATCTTTTTCTCGAAAGCTATTAGAGATATTGGAAATATCATTGCAGCATTTGATGGGCCTAATTAAACTCTACAACGGTAATTATGAATAGTTGTTCTATGACCGATAATTACGCAATAAAATTAAACCGTATATTTTTTCCAAAATAATTTCCTCCTTTTCTCGAAAGCTATTAGAGATATTGGAAATATCATTGCAGCATCTGATAGATCTAATTAAACTCTACAACTGTAATTATGAATATTTGTTCTATGACCGATAATTACGCAATAAAATTAAAGCGTATATTTTTTCCTAAACAATTTCCTCGTTTTTTCCATAGCTATTAGAGATATTGGAAATATCATTGCAGCATCTGATAGACCTAATTAAACTCTACAACTGTAATTATGAATATTTGTTCTATGACTGATAATTACGCAGTAAAATTAAACCGTATATTTTTTCCCAAACAATTTCCTCGTTTTCTCGATAGCTATTAGAGATATTGGAAATATCATTGCAGCATCTGATAGACCTGATTAAACTATACATCTGTAATTATAGACCTAATTAAACTCTACATCTGTAATTATGAATATTTGTTCTATGACCGATAATTACGCAATAAAATTAAACCGTATATTTTTTCAAAAATAATTTCCTCCTTTTCTCGAAAGCTATTAGAGATATTGGAAATATCATTGCAGCATCTGATGGACCTAATTAAACTCTACAACTGTAATTATGAATATTTGTTCCATGACCGATAATTACGCAATAAAATTAAACCGTATATTTTTTCCAAAACAATTTCCTCGTTTTCTCGATAGCTATTAGAGATATTGGAAATATCATTGCAGCATCTGGTAGACCTAATTAAACTCTACAACTGTAATTATGAATATTTGTTCTATGACCGATAATTACGCAATAAAATTAAAGCGTATATTTTTTCCCAAACAATTTCCTCGTTTTCTCGATAGCTATTAGAGATATTGGAAATATCATTGCAGCATCTGATAGACCTAATTAAACTCTTCAACTGTAATTATGAATATTTGTTTTATGACTGATAATTACGCAGAAAAATTAAACCGTATATTTTTTCCAAAACAATTTAATCTTTTTCTCGAAAGCTATTAGAGATATTGGAAATATCATTGCAGCATTTGATGGGCCTAATTAAACTCTACAACGGTAATTATGAATAGTTGTTCTATGACCGATAATTACGCAATCAAATTAAACCGTATATTTTTTCCAAAATAATTTCCTCCTTTTCTCGAAAGCTATTAGAGATATTGGAAATATCATTGCAGCATCTGGTAGATCTAATTAAACTCTACAACTGTAATTATGAATATTTGTTCTATGACCGATAATTACGCAATAAAATTAAAGCGTATATTTTTTCCTAAACAATTTCCTCGTTTTTTCCATAGCTATTAGAGATATTGGAAATATCATTGCAGCATCTGATAGACCTAATTAAACTCTACAACTGTAATTATGAATATTTGTTCTATGACTGATAATTACGCAGTAAAATTAAACCGTATATTTTTTCCCAAACAATTTCCTCGTTTTCTCGATAGCTATTAGAGATATTGGAAATATCATTGCAGCATCTGATAGACCTGATTAAACTATACATCTGTAATTATAGACCTAATTAAACTCTACATCTGTAATTATGAATATTTGTTCTATGACCGATAATTACGCAATAAAATTAAACCGTATATTTTTTCAAAAATAATTTCCTCCTTTTCTCGAAAGCTATTAGAGATATTGGAAATATCATTGCAGCATCTGATGGACCTAATTAAACTCTACAACTGTAATTATGAATATTTGTTCCATGACCGATAATTACGCAATAAAATTAAACCGTATATTTTTTCCAAAACAATTTCCTCGTTTTCTCGATAGCTATTAGAGATATTGGAAATATCATTGCAGCATCTGGTAGACCTAATTAAACTCTACAACTGTAATTATGAATATTTGTTCTATGACCGATAATTACGCAATAAAATTAAAGCGTATATTTTTTCCCAAACAATTTCCTCGTTTTCTCGATAGCTATTAGAGATATTGGAAATATCATTGCAGCATCTGATAGACCTAATTAAACTCTTCAACTGTAATTATGAATATTTGTTTTATGACTGATAATTACGCAGAAAAATTAAACCGTATATTTTTTCCAAAACAATTTAATCTTTTTCTCGAAAGCTATTAGAGATATTGGAAATATCATTGCAGCATTTGATGGGCCTAATTAAACTCTACAACGGTAATTATGAATAGTTGTTCTATGACCGATAATTACGCAATAAAATTAAACCGTATATTTTTTCCAAAATAATTTCCTCCTTTTCTCGAAAGCTATTAGAGATATTGGAAATATCATTGCAGCATCTGATAGATCTAATTAAACTCTACAACTGTAATTATGAATATTTGTTCTATGACCGATAATTACGCAATAAAATTAAAGCGTATATTTTTTCCTAAACAATTTCCTCGTTTTTTCCATAGCTATTAGAGATATTGGAAATATCATTGCAGCATCTGATAGACCTAATTAAACTCTACAACTGTAATTATGAATATTTGTTCTATGACTGATAATTACGCAGTAAAATTAAACCGTATATTTTTTCCCAAACAATTTCCTCGTTTTCTCGATAGCTATTAGAGATATTGGAAATATCATTGCAGCATCTGATAGACCTGATTAAACTATACATCTGTAATTATAGACCTAATTAAACTCTACATCTGTAATTATGAATATTTGTTCTATGACCGATAATTACGCAATAAAATTAAACCGTATATTTTTTCAAAAATAATTTCCTCCTTTTCTCGAAAGCTATTAGAGATATTGGAAATATCATTGCAGCATCTGATGGACCTAATTAAACTCTACAACTGTAATTATGAATATTTGTTCCATGACCGATAATTACGCAATAAAATTAAACCGTATATTTTTTCCAAAACAATTTCCTCGTTTTCTCGATAGCTATTAGAGATATTGGAAATATCATTGCAGCATCTGGTAGACCTAATTAAACTCTACAACTGTAATTATGAATATTTGTTCTATGACCGATAATTACGCAATAAAATTAAAGCGTATATTTTTTCCCAAACAATTTCCTCGTTTTCTCGATAGCTATTAGAGATATTGGAAATATCATTGCAGCATCTGATAGACCTAATTAAACTCTTCAACTGTAATTATGAATATTTGTTTTATGACTGATAATTACGCAGAAAAATTAAACCGTATATTTTTTCCAAAACAATTTAATCTTTTTCTCGAAAGCTATTAGAGATATTGGAAATATCATTGCAGCATTTGATGGGCCTAATTAAACTCTACAACGGTAATTATGAATAGTTGTTCTATGACCGATAATTACGCAATCAAATTAAACCGTATATTTTTTCCAAAATAATTTCCTCCTTTTCTCGAAAGCTATTAGAGATATTGGAAATATCATTGCAGCATCTGATAGATCTAATTAAACTCTACAACTGTAATTATGAATATTTGTTCTATGACCGATAATTACGCAATAAAATTAAAGCGTATATTTTTTCCTAAACAATTTCCTCGTTTTTTCCATAGCTATTAGAGATATTGGAAATATCATTGCAGCATCTGATAGACCTAATTAAACTCTACAACTGTAATTATGAATATTTGTTCTATGACTGATAATTACGCAGTAAAATTAAACCGTATATTTTTTCCCAAACAATTTCCTCGTTTTCTCGATAGCTATTAGAGATATTGGAAATATCATTGCAGCATCTGATAGACCTGATTAAACTATACATCTGTAATTATAGACCTAATTAAACTCTACATCTGTAATTATGAATATTTGTTCTATGACCGATAATTACGCAATAAAATTAAACCGTATATTTTTTCAAAAATAATTTCCTCCTTTTCTCGAAAGCTATTAGAGATATTGGAAATATCATTGCAGCATCTGATGGACCTAATTAAACTCTACAACTGTAATTATGAATATTTGTTCCATGACCGATAATTACGCAATAAAATTAAACCGTATATTTTTTCCAAAACAATTTCCTCGTTTTCTCGATAGCTATTAGAGATATTGGAAATATCATTGCAGCATCTGGTAGACCTAATTAAACTCTACAACTGTAATTATGAATATTTGTTCTATGACCGATAATTACGCAATAAAATTAAAGCGTATATTTTTTCCCAAACAATTTCCTCGTTTTCTCGATAGCTATTAGAGATATTGGAAATATCATTGCAGCATCTGATAGACCTAATTAAACTCTTCAACTGTAATTATGAATATTTGTTTTATGACTGATAATTACGCAGAAAAATTAAACCGTATATTTTTTCCAAAACAATTTAATCTTTTTCTCGAAAGCTATTAGAGATATTGGAAATATCATTGCAGCATTTGATGGGCCTAATTAAACTCTACAACGGTAATTATGAATAGTTGTTCTATGACCGATAATTACGCAATAAAATTAAACCGTATATTTTTTCCAAAATAATTTCCTCCTTTTCTCGAAAGCTATTAGAGATATTGGAAATATCATTGCAGCATCTGGTAGATCTAATTAAACTCTACAACTGTAGTTATGAATATTTGTTCTATGACCGATAATTACGCAATAAAATTAAAGCGTATATTTTTTCCTAAACAATTTCCTCGTTTTTTCCATAGCTATTAGAGATATTGGAAATATCATTGCAGCATCTGATAGACCTAATTAAACTCTACAACTGTAATTATGAATATTTGTTCTATGACTGATAATTACGCAGTAAAATTAAACCGTATATTTTTTCCCAAACAATTTCCTCGTTTTCTCGATAGCTATTAGAGATATTGGAAATATCATTGCAGCATCTGATAGACCTGATTAAACTATACATCTGTAATTATAGACCTAATTAAACTCTACATCTGTAATTATGAATATTTGTTCTATGACCGATAATTACGCAATAAAATTAAACCGTATATTTTTTCAAAAATAATTTCCTCCTTTTCTCGAAAGCTATTAGAGATATTGGAAATATCATTGCAGCATCTGATGGACCTAATTAAACTCTACAACTGTAATTATGAATATTTGTTCCATGACCGATAATTACGCAATAAAATTAAACCGTATATTTTTTCCAAAACAATTTCCTCGTTTTCTCGATAGCTATTAGAGATATTGGAAATATCATTGCAGCATCTGGTAGACCTAATTAAACTCTACAACTGTAATTATGAATATTTGTTCTATGACCGATAATTACGCAATAAAATTAAAGCGTATATTTTTTCCCAAACAATTTCCTCGTTTTCTCGATAGCTATTAGAGATATTGGAAATATCATTGCAGCATCTGATAGACCTAATTAAACTCTTCAACTGTAATTATGAATATTTGTTTTATGACTGATAATTACGCAGAAAAATTAAACCGTATATTTTTTCCAAAACAATTTAATCTTTTTCTCGAAAGCTATTAGAGATATTGGAAATATCATTGCAGCATTTGATGGGCCTAATTAAACTCTACAACGGTAATTATGAATAGTTGTTCTATGACCGATAATTACGCAATAAAATTAAACCGTATATTTTTTCCAAAATAATTTCCTCCTTTTCTCGAAAGCTATTAGAGATATTGGAAATATCATTGCAGCATCTGATAGATCTAATTAAACTCTACAATTGTAATTATGAATATTTGTTCTATGACCGATAATTACGCAATAAAATTAAAGCGTATATTTTTTCCTAAACAATTTCCTCGTTTTTTCCATAGCTATTAGAGATATTGGAAATATCATTGCAGCATCTGATAGACCTAATTAAACTCTACAACTGTAATTATGAATATTTGTTCTATGACTGATAATTACGCAGTAAAATTAAACCGTATATTTTTTCCCAAACAATTTCCTCGTTTTCTCGATAGCTATTAGAGATATTGGAAATATCATTGCAGCATCTGATAGACCTGATTAAACTATACATCTGTAATTATAGACCTAATTAAACTCTACATCTGTAATTATGAATATTTGTTCTATGACCGATAATTACGCAATAAAATTAAACCGTATATTTTTTCAAAAATAATTTCCTCCTTTTCTCGAAAGCTATTAGAGATATTGGAAATATCATTGCAGCATCTGATGGACCTAATTAAACTCTACAACTGTAATTATGAATATTTGTTCCATGACCGATAATTACGCAATAAAATTAAACCGTATATTTTTTCCAAAACAATTTCCTCGTTTTCTCGATAGCTATTAGAGATATTGGAAATATCATTGCAGCATCTGGTAGAACTAATTAAACTCTACAACTGTAATTATGAATATTTGTTCTATGACCGATAATTACGCAATAAAATTAAAGCGTATATTTTTTCCCAAACAATTTCCTCGTTTTCTCGATAGCTATTAGAGATATTGGAAATATCATTGCAGCATCTGATAGACCTAATTAAACTCTTCAACTGTAATTATGAATATTTGTTTTATGACTGATAATTACGCAGAAAAATTAAACCGTATATTTTTTCCAAAACAATTTAATCTTTTTCTCGAAAGCTATTAGAGATATTGGAAATATCATTGCAGCATTTGATGGGCCTAATTAAACTCTACAACGGTAATTATGAATAGTTGTTCTATGACCGATAATTACGCAATAAAATTAAACCGTATATTTTTTCCAAAATAATTTCCTCCTTTTCTCGAAAGCTATTAGAGATATTGGAAATATCATTGCAGCATCTGATAGATCTAATTAAACTCTACAACTGTAATTATGAATATTTGTTCTATGACCGATAATTACGCAATAAAATTAAAGCGTATATTTTTTCCTAAACAATTTCCTCGTTTTTTCCATAGCTATTAGAGATATTGGAAATATCATTGCAGCATCTGATAGACCTAATTAAACTCTACAACTGTAATTATGAATATTTGTTCTATGACTGATAATTACGCAGTAAAATTAAACCGTATATTTTTTCCCAAACAATTTCCTCGTTTTCTCGATAGCTATTAGAGATATTGGAAATATCATTGCAGCATCTGATAGACCTGATTAAACTATACATCTGTAATTATAGACCTAATTAAACTCTACATCTGTAATTATGAATATTTGTTCTATGACCGATAATTACGCAATAAAATTAAACCGTATATTTTTTCAAAAATAATTTCCTCCTTTTCTCGAAAGCTATTAGAGATATTGGAAATATCATTGCAGCATCTGATGGACCTAATTAAACTCTACAACTGTAATTATGAATATTTGTTCCATGACCGATAATTACGCAATAAAATTAAACCGTATATTTTTTCCAAAACAATTTCCTCGTTTTCTCGATAGCTATTAGAGATATTGGAAATATCATTGCAGCATCTGATAGACCTAATTAAACTCTACAACTGTAATTATGAATATTTGTTCTATGACCGATAATTACGCAATAAAATTAAAGCGTATATTTTTTCCCAAACAATTTCCTCGTTTTCTCGATAGCTATTAGAGATATTGGAAATATCATTGCAGCATCTGATAGACCTAATTAAACTCTTCAACTGTAATTATGAATATTTGTTTTATGACTGATAATTACGCAGAAAAATTAAACCGTATATTTTTTCCAAAACAATTTAATCTTTTTCTCGAAAGCTATTAGAGATATTGGAAATATCATTGCAGCATTTGATGGGCCTAATTAAACTCTACAACGGTAATTATGAATAGTTGTTCTATGACCGATAATTACGCAATAAAATTAAACCGTATATTTTTTCCAAAATAATTTCCTCCTTTTCTCGAAAGCTATTAGAGATATTGGAAATATCATTGCAGCATCTGATAGATCTAATTAAACTCTACAACTGTAATTATGAATATTTGTTCTATGACCGATAATTACGCAATAAAATTAAAGCGTATATTTTTTCCTAAACAATTTCCTCGTTTTTTCCATAGCTATTAGAGATATTGGAAATATCATTGCAGCATCTGATAGACCTAATTAAACTCTACAACTGTAATTATGAATATTTGTTCTATGACTGATAATTACGCAGTAAAATTAAACCGTATATTTTTTCCCAAACAATTTCCTCGTTTTCTCGATAGCTATTAGAGATATTGGAAATATCATTGCAGCATCTGATAGACCTGATTAAACTATACATCTGTAATTATAGACCTAATTAAACTCTACATCTGTAATTATGAATATTTGTTCTATGACCGATAATTACGCAATAAAATTAAACCGTATATTTTTTCAAAAATAATTTCCTCCTTTTCTCGAAAGCTATTAGAGATATTGGAAATATCATTGCAGCATCTGATGGACCTAATTAAACTCTACAACTGTAATTATGAATATTTGTTCCATGACCGATAATTACGCAATAAAATTAAACCGTATATTTTTTCCAAAACAATTTCCTCGTTTTCTCGATAGCTATTAGAGATATTGGAAATATCATTGCAGCATCTGGTAGACCTAATTAAACTCTACAACTGTAATTATGAATATTTGTTCTATGACCGATAATTACGCAATAAAATTAAAGCGTATATTTTTTCCCAAACAATTTCCTCGTTTTCTCGATAGCTATTAGAGATATTGGAAATATCATTGCAGCATCTGATAGACCTAATTAAACTCTTCAACTGTAATTATGAATATTTGTTTTATGACTGATAATTACGCAGAAAAATTAAACCGTATATTTTTTCCAAAACAATTTAATCTTTTTCTCGAAAGCTATTAGAGATATTGGAAATATCATTGCAGCATTTGATGGGCCTAATTAAACTCTACAACGGTAATTATGAATAGTTGTTCTATGACCGATAATTACGCAATAAAATTAAACCGTATATTTTTTCCAAAATAATTTCCTCCTTTTCTCGAAAGCTATTAGAGATATTGGAAATATCATTGCAGCATCTGATAGATCTAATTAAACTCTACAACTGTAATTATGAATATTTGTTCTATGACCGATAATTACGCAATAAAATTAAAGCGTATATTTTTTCCTAAACAATTTCCTCGTTTTTTCCATAGCTATTAGAGATATTGGAAATATCATTGCAGCATCTGATAGACCTAATTAAACTCTACAACTGTAATTATGAATATTTGTTCTATGACTGATAATTACGCAGTAAAATTAAACCGTATATTTTTTCCCAAACAATTTCCTCGTTTTCTCGATAGCTATTAGAGATATTGGAAATATCATTGCAGCATCTGATAGACCTGATTAAACTATACATCTGTAATTATAGACCTAATTAAACTCTACATCTGTAATTATGAATATTTGTTCTATGACCGATAATTACGCAATAAAATTAAACCGTATATTTTTTCAAAAATAATTTCCTCCTTTTCTCGAAAGCTATTAGAGATATTGGAAATATCATTGCAGCATCTGATGGACCTAATTAAACTCTACAACTGTAATTATGAATATTTGTTCCATGACCGATAATTACGCAATAAAATTAAACCGTATATTTTTTCCAAAACAATTTCCTCGTTTTCTCGATAGCTATTAGAGATATTGGAAATATCATTGCAGCATCTGGTAGACCTAATTAAACTCTACAACTGTAATTATGAATATTTGTTCTATGACCGATAATTACGCAATAAAATTAAAGCGTATATTTTTTCCCAAACAATTTCCTCGTTTTCTCGATAGCTATTAGAGATATTGGAAATATCATTGCAGCATCTGATAGACCTAATTAAACTCTTCAACTGTAATTATGAATATTTGTTTTATGACTGATAATTACGCAGAAAAATTAAACCGTATATTTTTTCCAAAACAATTTAATCTTTTTCTCGAAAGCTATTAGAGATATTGGAAATATCATTGCAGCATTTGATGGGCCTAATTAAACTCTACAACGGTAATTATGAATAGTTGTTCTATGACCGATAATTACGCAATAAAATTAAACCGTATATTTTTTCCAAAATAATTTCCTCCTTTTCTCGAAAGCTATTAGAGATATTGGAAATATCATTGCAGCATCTGATAGATCTAATTAAACTCTACAACTGTAATTATGAATATTTGTTCTATGACCGATAATTACGCAATAAAATTAAAGCGTATATTTTTTCCTAAACAATTTCCTCGTTTTTTCCATAGCTATTAGAGATATTGGAAATATCATTGCAGCATCTGATAGACCTAATTAAACTCTACAACTGTAATTATGAATATTTGTTCTATGACTGATAATTACGCAGTAAAATTAAACCGTATATTTTTTCCCAAACAATTTCCTCGTTTTCTCGATAGCTATTAGAGATATTGGAAATATCATTGCAGCATCTGATAGACCTGATTAAACTATACATCTGTAATTATAGACCTAATTAAACTCTACATCTGTAATTATGAATATTTGTTCTATGACCGATAATTACGCAATAAAATTAAACCGTATATTTTTTCAAAAATAATTTCCTCCTTTTCTCGAAAGCTATTAGAGATATTGGAAATATCATTGCAGCATCTGATGGACCTAATTAAACTCTACAACTGTAATTATGAATATTTGTTCCATGACCGATAATTACGCAATAAAATTAAACCGTATATTTTTTCCAAAACAATTTCCTCGTTTTCTCGATAGCTATTAGAGATATTGGAAATATCATTGCAGCATCTGGTAGACCTAATTAAACTCTACAACTGTAATTATGAATATTTGTTCTATGACCGATAATTACGCAATAAAATTAAAGCGTATATTTTTTCCCAAACAATTTCCTCGTTTTCTCGATAGCTATTAGAGATATTGGAAATATCATTGCAGCATCTGATAGACCTAATTAAACTCTTCAACTGTAATTATGAATATTTGTTTTATGACTGATAATTACGCAGAAAAATTAAACCGTATATTTTTTCCAAAACAATTTAATCTTTTTCTCGAAAGCTATTAGAGATATTGGAAATATCATTGCAGCATTTGATGGGCCTAATTAAACTCTACAACGGTAATTATGAATAGTTGTTCTATGACCGATAATTACGCAATAAAATTAAACCGTATATTTTTTCCAAAATAATTTCCTCCTTTTCTCGAAAGCTATTAGAGATATTGGAAATATCATTGCAGCATCTGATAGATCTAATTAAACTCTACAACTGTAATTATGAATATTTGTTCTATGACCGATAATTACGCAATAAAATTAAAGCGTATATTTTTTCCTAAACAATTTCCTCGTTTTTTCCATAGCTATTAGAGATATTGGAAATATCATTGCAGCATCTGATAGACCTAATTAAACTCTACAACTGTAATTATGAATATTTGTTCTATGACTGATAATTACGCAGTAAAATTAAACCGTATATTTTTTCCCAAACAATTTCCTCGTTTTCTCGATAGCTATTAGAGATATTGGAAATATCATTGCAGCATCTGATAGACCTGATTAAACTATACATCTGTAATTATAGACCTAATTAAACTCTACATCTGTAATTATGAATATTTGTTCTATGACCGATAATTACGCAATAAAATTAAACCGTATATTTTTTCAAAAATAATTTCCTCCTTTTCTCGAAAGCTATTAGAGATATTGGAAATATCATTGCAGCATCTGATGGACCTAATTAAACTCTACAACTGTAATTATGAATATTTGTTCCATGACCGATAATTACGCAATAAAATTAAACCGTATATTTTTTCCAAAACAATTTCCTCGTTTTCTCGATAGCTATTAGAGATATTGGAAATATCATTGCAGCATCTGGTAGACCTAATTAAACTCTACAACTGTAATTATGAATATTTGTTCTATGACCGATAATTACGCAATAAAATTAAAGCGTATATTTTTTCCCAAACAATTTCCTCGTTTTCTCGATAGCTATTAGAGATATTGGAAATATCATTGCAGCATCTGATAGACCTAATTAAACTCTTCAACTGTAATTATGAATATTTGTTTTATGACTGATAATTACGCAGAAAAATTAAACCGTATATTTTTTCCAAAACAATTTAATCTTTTTCTCGAAAGCTATTAGAGATATTGGAAATATCATTGCAGCATTTGATGGGCCTAATTAAACTCTACAACGGTAATTATGAATAGTTGTTCTATGACGGATAATTACGCAATAAAATTAAACCGTATATTTTTTCCAAAATAATTTCCTCCTTTTCTCGAAAGCTATTAGAGATATTGGAAATATCATTGCAGCATCTGATAGATCTAATTAAACTCTACAACTGTAATTATGAATATTTGTTCTATGACCGATAATTACGCAATAAAATTAAAGCGTATATTTTTTCCTAAACAATTTCCTCGTTTTTTCCATAGCTATTAGAGATATTGGAAATATCATTGCAGCATCTGATAGACCTAATTAAACTCTACAACTGTAATTATGAATATTTGTTCTATGACTGATAATTACGCAGTAAAATTAAACCGTATATTTTTTCCCAAACAATTTCCTCGTTTTCTCGATAGCTATTAGAGATATTGGAAATATCATTGCAGCATCTGATAGACCTGATTAAACTATACATCTGTAATTATAGACCTAATTAAACTCTACATCTGTAATTATGAATATTTGTTCTATGACCGATAATTACGCAATAAAATTAAACCGTATATTTTTTCAAAAATAATTTCCTCCTTTTCTCGAAAGCTATTAGAGATATTGGAAATATCATTGCAGCATCTGATGGACCTAATTAAACTCTACAACTGTAATTATGAATATTTGTTCCATGACCGATAATTACGCAATAAAATTAAACCGTATATTTTTTCCAAAACAATTTCCTCGTTTTCTCGATAGCTATTAGAGATATTGGAAATATCATTGCAGCATCTGATAGACCTAATTAAACTCTACAACTGTAATTATGAATATTTGTTCTATGACCGATAATTACGCAATAAAATTAAAGCGTATATTTTTTCCCAAACAATTTCCTCGTTTTCTCGATAGCTATTAGAGATATTGGAAATATCATTGCAGCATCTGATAGACCTAATTAAACTCTTCAACTGTAATTATGAATATTTGTTTTATGACTGATAATTACGCAGAAAAATTAAACCGTATATTTTTTCCAAAACAATTTAATCTTTTTCTCGAAAGCTATTAGAGATATTGGAAATATCATTGCAGCATTTGATGGGCCTAATTAAACTCTACAACGGTAATTATGAATAGTTGTTCTATGACCGATAATTACGCAATAAAATTAAACCGTATATTTTTTCCAAAATAATTTCCTCCTTTTCTCGAAAGCTATTAGAGATATTGGAAATATCATTGCAGCATCTGATAGATCTAATTAAACTCTACAACTGTAATTATGAATATTTGTTCTATGACCGATAACTACGCAATAAAATTAAAGCGTATATTTTTTCCTAAACAATTTCCTCGTTTTTTCCATAGCTATTAGAGATATTGGAAATATCATTGCAGCATCTGATAGACCTAATTAAACTCTACAACTGTAATTATGAATATTTGTTCTATGACTGATAATTACGCAGTAAAATTAAACCGTATATTTTTTCCCAAACAATTTCCTCGTTTTCTCGATAGCTATTAGAGATATTGGAAATATCATTGCAGCATCTGATAGACCTGATTAAACTATACATCTGTAATTATAGACCTAATTAAACTCTACATCTGTAATTATGAATATTTGTTCTATGACCGATAATTACGCAATAAAATTAAACCGTATATTTTTTCAAAAATAATTTCCTCCTTTTCTCGAAAGCTATTAGAGATATTGGAAATTTCATTGCAGCATCTGATGGACCTAATTAAACTCTACAACTGTAATTATGAATATTTGTTCCATGACCGATAATTACGCAATAAAATTAAACCGTATATTTTTTCCAAAACAATTTCCTCGTTTTCTCGATAGCTATTAGAGATATTGGAAATATCATTGCAGCATCTGGTAGACCTAATTAAACTCTACAACTGTAATTATGAATATTTGTTCTATGACCGATAATTACGCAATAAAATTAAAGCGTATATTTTTTCCCAAACAATTTCCTCGTTTTCTCGATAGCTATTAGAGATATTGGAAATATCATTGCAGCATCTGATAGACCTAATTAAACTCTTCAACTGTAATTATGAATATTTGTTTTATGACTGATAATTACGCAGAAAAATTAAACCGTATATTTTTTCCAAAACAATTTAATCTTTTTCTCGAAAGCTATTAGAGATATTGGAAATATCATTGCAGCATTTGATGGGCCTAATTAAACTCTACAACGGTAATTATGAATAGTTGTTCTATGACCGATAATTACGCAATAAAATTAAACCGTATATTTTTTCCAAAATAATTTCCTCCTTTTCTCGAAAGCTATTAGAGATATTGGAAATATCATTGCAGCATCTGATAGATCTAATTAAACTCTACAACTGTAATTATGAATATTTGTTCTATGACCGATAATTACGCAATAAAATTAAAGCGTATATTTTTTCCTAAACAATTTCCTCGTTTTTTCCATAGCTATTAGAGATATTGGAAATATCATTGCAGCATCTGATAGACCTAATTAAACTCTACAACTGTAATTATGAATATTTGTTCTATGACTGATAATTACGCAGTAAAATTAAACCGTATATTTTTTCCCAAACAATTTCCTCGTTTTCTCGATAGCTATTAGAGATATTGGAAATATCATTGCAGCATCTGATAGACCTGATTAAACTATACATCTGTAATTATAGACCTAATTAAACTCTACATCTGTAATTATGAATATTTGTTCTATGACCGATAATTACGCAATAAAATTAAACCGTATATTTTTTCAAAAATAATTTCCTCCTTTTCTCGAAAGCTATTAGAGATATTGGAAATATCATTGCAGCATCTGATGGACCTAATTAAACTCTACAACTGTAATTATGAATATTTGTTCCATGACCGATAATTACGCAATAAAATTAAACCGTATATTTTTTCCAAAACAATTTCCTCGTTTTCTCGATAGCTATTAGAGATATTGGAAATATCATTGCAGCATCTGGTAGACCTAATTAAACTCTACAACTGTAATTATGAATATTTGTTCTATGACCGATAATTACGCAATAAAATTAAAGCGTATATTTTTTCCCAAACAATTTCCTCGTTTTCTCGATAGCTATTAGAGATATTGGAAATATCATTGCAGCATCTGATAGACCTAATTAAACTCTTCAACTGTAATTATGAATATTTGTTTTATGACTGATAATTACGCAGAAAAATTAAACCGTATATTTTTTCCAAAACAATTTAATCTTTTTCTCGAAAGCTATTAGAGATATTGGAAATATCATTGCAGCATTTGATGGGCCTAATTAAACTCTACAACGGTAATTATGAATAGTTGTTCTATGACCGATAATTACGCAATAAAATTAAACCGTATATTTTTTCCAAAATAATTTCCTCCTTTTCTCGAAAGCTATTAGAGATATTGGAAATATCATTGCAGCATCTGATAGATCTAATTAAACTCTACAACTGTAATTATGAATATTTGTTCTATGACCGATAATTACGCAATAAAATTAAAGCGTATATTTTTTCCTAAACAATTTCCTCGTTTTTTCCATAGCTATTAGAGATATTGGAAATATCATTGCAGCATCTGATAGACCTAATTAAACTCTACAACTGTAATTATGAATATTTGTTCTATGACTGATAATTACGCAGTAAAATTAAACCGTATATTTTTTCCCAAACAATTTCCTCGTTTTCTCGATAGCTATTAGAGATATTGGAAATATCATTGCAGCATCTGATAGACCTGATTAAACTATACATCTGTAATTATAGACCTAATTAAACTCTACATCTGTAATTATGAATATTTGTTCTATGACCGATAATTACGCAATAAAATTAAACCGTATATTTTTTCAAAAATAATTTCCTCCTTTTCTCGAAAGCTATTAGAGATATTGGAAATATCATTGCAGCATCTGATGGACCTAATTAAACTCTACAACTGTAATTATGAATATTTGTTCCATGACCGATAATTACGCAATAAAATTAAACCGTATATTTTTTCCAAAACAATTTCCTCGTTTTCTCGATAGCTATTAGAGATATTGGAAATATCATTGCAGCATCTGGTAGACCTAATTAAACTCTACAACTGTAATTATGAATATTTGTTCTATGACCGATAATTACGCAATAAAATTAAAGCGTATATTTTTTCCCAAACAATTTCCTCGTTTTCTCGATAGCTATTAGAGATATTGGAAATATCATTGCAGCATCTGATAGACCTAATTAAACTCTTCAACTGTAATTATGAATATTTGTTTTATGACTGATAATTACGCAGAAAAATTAAACCGTATATTTTTTCCAAAACAATTTAATCTTTTTCTCGAAAGCTATTAGAGATATTGGAAATATCATTGCAGCATTTGATGGGCCTAATTAAACTCTACAACGGTAATTATGAATAGTTGTTCTATGACCGATAATTACGCAATAAAATTAAACCGTATATTTTTTCCAAAATAATTTCCTCCTTTTCTCGAAAGCTATTAGAGATATTGGAAATATCATTGCAGCATCTGATAGATCTAATTAAACTCTACAACTGTAATTATGAATATTTGTTCTATGACCGATAATTACGCAATAAAATTAAAGCGTATATTTTTTCCTAAACAATTTCCTCGTTTTTTCCATAGCTATTAGAGATATTGGAAATATCATTGCAGCATCTGATAGACCTAATTAAACTCTACAACTGTAATTATGAATATTTGTTCTATGACTGATAATTACGCAGTAAAATTAAACCGTATATTTTTTCCCAAACAATTTCCTCGTTTTCTCGATAGCTATTAGAGATATTGGAAATATCATTGCAGCATCTGATAGACCTGATTAAACTATACATCTGTAATTATAGACCTAATTAAACTCTACATCTGTAATTATGAATATTTGTTCTATGACCGATAATTACGCAATAAAATTAAACCGTATATTTTTTCAAAAATAATTTCCTCCTTTTCTCGAAAGCTATTAGAGATATTGGAAATATCATTGCAGCATCTGATGGACCTAATTAAACTCTACAACTGTAATTATGAATATTTGTTCCATGACCGATAATTACGCAATAAAATTAAACCGTATATTTTTTCCAAAACAATTTCCTCGTTTTCTCGATAGCTATTAGAGATATTGGAAATATCATTGCAGCATCTGGTAGACCTAATTAAACTCTACAACTGTAATTATGAATATTTGTTCTATGACCGATAATTACGCAATAAAATTAAAGCGTATATTTTTTCCCAAACAATTTCCTCGTTTTCTCGATAGCTATTAGAGATATTGGAAATATCATTGCAGCATCTGATAGACCTAATTAAACTCTTCAACTGTAATTATGAATATTTGTTTTATGACTGATAATTACGCAGAAAAATTAAACCGTATATTTTTTCCAAAACAATTTAATCTTTTTCTCGAAAGCTATTAGAGATATTGGAAATATCATTGCAGCATTTGATGGGCCTAATTAAACTCTACAACGGTAATTATGAATAGTTGTTCTATGACCGATAATTACGCAATAAAATTAAACCGTATATTTTTTCCAAAATAATTTCCTCCTTTTCTCGAAAGCTATTAGAGATATTGGAAATATCATTGCAGCATCTGATAGATCTAATTAAACTCTACAACTGTAATTATGAATATTTGTTCTATGACCGATAATTACGCAATAAAATTAAAGCGTATATTTTTTCCTAAACAATTTCCTCGTTTTTTCCATAGCTATTAGAGATATTGGAAATATCATTGCAGCATCTGATAGACCTAATTAAACTCTACAACTGTAATTATGAATATTTGTTCTATGACTGATAATTACGCAGTAAAATTAAACCGTATATTTTTTCCCAAACAATTTCCTCGTTTTCTCGATAGCTATTAGAGATATTGGAAATATCATTGCAGCATCTGATAGACCTGATTAAACTATACATCTGTAATTATAGACCTAATTAAACTCTACATCTGTAATTATGAATATTTGTTCTATGACCGATAATTACGCAATAAAATTAAACCGTATATTTTTTCAAAAATAATTTCCTCCTTTTCTCGAAAGCTATTAGAGATATTGGAAATATCATTGCAGCATCTGATGGACCTAATTAAACTCTACAACTGTAATTATGAATATTTGTTCCATGACCGATAATTACGCAATAAAATTAAACCGTATATTTTTTCCAAAACAATTTCCTCGTTTTCTCGATAGCTATTAGAGATATTGGAAATATCATTGCAGCATCTGGTAGACCTAATTAAACTCTACAACTGTAATTATGAATATTTGTTCTATGACCGATAATTACGCAATAAAATTAAAGCGTATATTTTTTCCCAAACAATTTCCTCGTTTTCTCGATAGCTATTAGAGATATTGGAAATATCATTGCAGCATCTGATAGACCTAATTAAACTCTTCAACTGTAATTATGAATATTTGTTTTATGACTGATAATTACGCAGAAAAATTAAACCGTATATTTTTTCCAAAACAATTTAATCTTTTTCTCGAAAGCTATTAGAGATATTGGAAATATCATTGCAGCATTTGATGGGCCTAATTAAACTCTACAACGGTAATTATGAATAGTTGTTCTATGACCGATAATTACGCAATAAAATTAAACCGTATATTTTTTCCAAAATAATTTCCTCCTTTTCTCGAAAGCTATTAGAGATATTGGAAATATCATTGCAGCATCTGATAGATCTAATTAAACTCTACAACTGTAATTATGAATATTTGTTCTATGACCGATAATTACGCAATAAAATTAAAGCGTATATTTTTTCCTAAACAATTTCCTCGTTTTTTCCATAGCTATTAGAGATATTGGAAATATCATTGCAGCATCTGATAGACCTAATTAAACTCTACAACTGTAATTATGAATATTTGTTCTATGACTGATAATTACGCAGTAAAATTAAACCGTATATTTTTTCCCAAACAATTTCCTCGTTTTCTCGATAGCTATTAGAGATATTGGAAATATCATTGCAGCATCTGATAGACCTGATTAAACTATACATCTGTAATTATAGACCTAATTAAACTCTACATCTGTAATTATGAATATTTGTTCTATGACCGATAATTACGCAATAAAATTAAACCGTATATTTTTTCAAAAATAATTTCCTCCTTTTCTCGAAAGCTATTAGAGATATTGGAAATATCATTGCAGCATCTGATGGACCTAATTAAACTCTACAACTGTAATTATGAATATTTGTTCCATGACCGATAATTACGCAATAAAATTAAACCGTATATTTTTTCCAAAACAATTTCCTCGTTTTCTCGATAGCTATTAGAGATATTGGAAATATCATTGCAGCATCTGGTAGACCTAATTAAACTCTACAACTGTAATTATGAATATTTGTTCTATGACCGATAATTACGCAATAAAATTAAAGCGTATATTTTTTCCCAAACAATTTCCTCGTTTTCTCGATAGCTATTAGAGATATTGGAAATATCATTGCAGCATCTGATAGACCTAATTAAACTCTTCAACTGTAATTATGAATATTTGTTTTATGACTGATAATTACGCAGAAAAATTAAACCGTATATTTTTTCCAAAACAATTTAATCTTTTTCTCGAAAGCTATTAGAGATATTGGAAATATCATTGCAGCATTTGATGGGCCTAATTAAACTCTACAACGGTAATTATGAATAGTTGTTCTATGACCGATAATTACGCAATAAAATTAAACCGTATATTTTTTCCAAAATAATTTCCTCCTTTTCTCGAAAGCTATTAGAGATATTGAAAATATCATTGCAGCATCTGATAGATCTAATTAAACTCTACAACTGTAATTGTGAATATTTGTTCTATGACCGATAATTACGCAATAAAATTAAAGCGTATATTTTTTCCTAAACAATTTCCTCGTTTTTTCCATAGCTATTAGAGATATTGGAAATATCATTGCAGCATCTGATAGACCTAATTAAACTCTACAACTGTAATTATGAATATTTGTTCTATGACTGATAATTACGCAGTAAAATTAAACCGTATATTTTTTCCCAAACAATTTCCTCGTTTTCTCGATAGCTATTAGAGATATTGGAAATATCATTGCAGCATCTGATAGACCTGATTAAACTATACATCTGTAATTATAGACCTAATTAAACTCTACATCTGTAATTATGAATATTTGTTCTATGACCGATAATTACGCAATAAAATTAAACCGTATATTTTTTCAAAAATAATTTCCTCCTTTTCTCGAAAGCTATTAGAGATATTGGAAATATCATTGCAGCATCTGATGGACCTAATTAAACTCTACAACTGTAATTATGAATATTTGTTCCATGACCGATAATTACGCAATAAAATTAAACCGTATATTTTTTCCAAAACAATTTCCTCGTTTTCTCGATAGCTATTAGAGATATTGGAAATATCATTGCAGCATCTGGTAGACCTAATTAAACTCTACAACTGTAATTATGAATATTTGTTCTATGACCGATAATTACGCAATAAAATTAAAGCGTATATTTTTTCCCAAACAATTTCCTCGTTTTCTCGATAGCTATTAGAGATATTGGAAATATCATTGCAGCATCTGATAGACCTAATTAAACTCTTCAACTGTAATTATGAATATTTGTTTTATGACTGATAATTACGCAGAAAAATTAAACCGTATATTTTTTCCAAAACAATTTAATCTTTTTCTCGAAAGCTATTAGAGATATTGGAAATATCATTGCAGCATTTGATGGGCCTAATTAAACTCTACAACGGTAATTATGAATAGTTGTTCTATGACCGATAATTACGCAATAAAATTAAACCGTATATTTTTTCCAAAATAATTTCCTCCTTTTCTCGAAAGCTATTAGAGATATTGGAAATATCATTGCAGCATCTGATAGATCTAATTAAACTCTACAACTGTAATTATGAATATTTGTTCTATGACCGATAATTACGCAATAAAATTAAAGCGTATATTTTTTCCTAAACAATTTCCTCGTTTTTTCCATAGCTATTAGAGATATTGGAAATATCATTGCAGCATCTGATAGACCTAATTAAACTCTACAACTGTAATTATGAATATTTGTTCTATGACTGATAATTACGCAGTAAAATTAAACCGTATATTTTTTCCCAAACAATTTCCTCGTTTTCTCGATAGCTATTAGAGATATTGGAAATATCATTGCAGCATCTGATAGACCTGATTAAACTATACATCTGTAATTATAGACCTAATTAAACTCTACATCTGTAATTATGAATATTTGTTCTATGACCGATAATTACGCAATAAAATTAAACCGTATATTTTTTCAAAAATAATTTCCTCCTTTTCTCGAAAGCTATTAGAGATATTGGAAATATCATTGCAGCATCTGATGGACCTAATTAAACTCTACAACTGTAATTATGAATATTTGTTCCATGACCGATAATTACGCAATAAAATTAAACCGTATATTTTTTCCAAAACAATTTCCTCGTTTTCTCGATAGCTATTAGAGATATTGGAAATATCATTGCAGCATCTGGTAGACCTAATTAAACTCTACAACTGTAATTATGAATATTTGTTCTATGACCGATAATTACGCAATAAAATTAAAGCGTATATTTTTTCCCAAACAATTTCCTCGTTTTCTCGATAGCTATTAGAGATATTGGAAATATCATTGCAGCATCTGATAGACCTAATTAAACTCTTCAACTGTAATTATGAATATTTGTTTTATGACTGATAATTACGCAGAAAAATTAAACCGTATATTTTTTCCAAAACAATTTAATCTTTTTCTCGAAAGCTATTAGAGATATTGGAAATATCATTGCAGCATTTGATGGGCCTAATTAAACTCTACAACGGTAATTATGAATAGTTGTTCTATGACCGATAATTACGCAATAAAATTAAACCGTATATTTTTTCCAAAATAATTTCCTCCTTTTCTCGAAAGCTATTAGAGATATTGGAAATATCATTGCAGCATCTGATAGATCTAATTAAACTCTACAACTGTAATTATGAATATTTGTTCTATGACCGATAATTACGCAATAAAATTAAAGCGTATATTTTTTCCTAAACAATTTCCTCGTTTTTTCCATAGCTATTAGAGATATTGGAAATATCATTGCAGCATCTGATAGACCTAATTAAACTCTACAACTGTAATTATGAATATTTGTTCTATGACTGATAATTACGCAGTAAAATTAAACCGTATATTTTTTCCCAAACAATTTCCTCGTTTTCTCGATAGCTATTAGAGATATTGGAAATATCATTGCAGCATCTGATAGACCTGATTAAACTATACATCTGTAATTATAGACCTAATTAAACTCTACATCTGTAATTATGAATATTTGTTCTATGACCGATAATTACGCAATAAAATTAAACCGTATATTTTTTCAAAAATAATTTCCTCCTTTTCTCGAAAGCTATTAGAGATATTGGAAATATCATTGCAGCATCTGATGGACCTAATTAAACTCTACAACTGTAATTATGAATATTTGTTCCATGACCGATAATTACGCAATAAAATTAAACCGTATATTTTTTCCAAAACAATTTCCTCGTTTTCTCGATAGCTATTAGAGATATTGGAAATATCATTGCAGCATCTGGTAGACCTAATTAAACTCTACAACTGTAATTATGAATATTTGTTCTATGACCGATAATTACGCAATAAAATTAAAGCGTATATTTTTTCCCAAACAATTTCCTCGTTTTCTCGATAGCTATTAGAGATATTGGAAATATCATTGCAGCATCTGATAGACCTAATTAAACTCTTCAACTGTAATTATGAATATTTGTTTTATGACTGATAATTACGCAGAAAAATTAAACCGTATATTTTTTCCAAAACAATTTAATCTTTTTCTCGAAAGCTATTAGAGATATTGGAAATATCATTGCAGCATTTGATGGGCCTAATTAAACTCTACAACGGTAATTATGAATAGTTGTTCTATGACCGATAATTACGCAATAAAATTAAACCGTATATTTTTTCCAAAATAATTTCCTCCTTTTCTCGAAAGCTATTAGAGATATTGAAAATATCATTGCAGCATCTGATAGATCTAATTAAACTCTACAACTGTAATTGTGAATATTTGTTCTATGACCGATAATTACGCAATAAAATTAAAGCGTATATTTTTTCCTAAACAATTTCCTCGTTTTTTCCATAGCTATTAGAGATATTGGAAATATCATTGCAGCATCTGATAGACCTAATTAAACTCTACAACTGTAATTATGAATATTTGTTCTATGACTGATAATTACGCAGTAAAATTAAACCGTATATTTTTTCCCAAACAATTTCCTCGTTTTCTCGATAGCTATTAGAGATATTGGAAATATCATTGCAGCATCTGATAGACCTGATTAAACTATACATCTGTAATTATAGACCTAATTAAACTCTACATCTGTAATTATGAATATTTGTTCTATGACCGATAATTACGCAATAAAATTAAACCGTATATTTTTTCAAAAATAATTTCCTCCTTTTCTCGAAAGCTATTAGAGATATTGGAAATATCATTGCAGCATCTGATGGACCTAATTAAACTCTACAACTGTAATTATGAATATTTGTTCCATGACCGATAATTACGCAATAAAATTAAACCGTATATTTTTTCCAAAACAATTTCCTCGTTTTCTCGATAGCTATTAGAGATATTGGAAATATCATTGCAGCATCTGGTAGACCTAATTAAACTCTACAACTGTAATTATGAATATTTGTTCTATGACCGATAATTACGCAATAAAATTAAAGCGTATATTTTTTCCCAAACAATTTCCTCGTTTTCTCGATAGCTATTAGAGATATTGGAAATATCATTGCAGCATCTGATAGACCTAATTAAACTCTTCAACTGTAATTATGAATATTTGTTTTATGACTGATAATTACGCAGAAAAATTAAACCGTATATTTTTTCCAAAACAATTTAATCTTTTTCTCGAAAGCTATTAGAGATATTGGAAATATCATTGCAGCATTTAATGGGCCTAATTAAACTCTACAACGGTAATTATGAATAGTTGTTCTATGACCGATAATTACGCAATAAAATTAAACCGTATATTTTTTCCAAAATAATTTCCTCCTTTTCTCGAAAGCTATTAGAGATATTGGAAATATCATTGCAGCATCTGATAGATCTAATTAAACTCTACAACTGTAATTATGAATATTTGTTCTATGACCGATAATTACGCAATAAAATTAAAGCGTATATTTTTTCCTAAACAATTTCCTCGTTTTTTCCATAGCTATTAGAGATATTGGAAATATCATTGCAGCATCTGATAGACCTAATTAAACTCTACAACTGTAATTATGAATATTTGTTCTATGACTGATAATTACGCAGTAAAATTAAACCGTATATTTTTTCCCAAACAATTTCCTCGTTTTCTCGATAGCTATTAGAGATATTGGAAATATCATTGCAGCATCTGATAGACCTGATTAAACTATACATCTGTAATTATAGACCTAATTAAACTCTACATCTGTAATTATGAATATTTGTTCTATGACCGATAATTACGCAATAAAATTAAACCGTATATTTTTTCAAAAATAATTTCCTCCTTTTCTCGAAAGCTATTAGAGATATTGGAAATATCATTGCAGCATCTGTTGGACCTAATTAAACTCTACAACTGTAATTATGAATATTTGTTCCATGACCGATAATTACGCAATAAAATTAAACCGTATATTTTTTCCAAAACAATTTCCTCGTTTTCTCGATAGCTATTAGAGATATTGGAAATATCATTGCAGCATCTGGTAGACCTAATTAAACTCTACAACTGTAATTATGAATATTTGTTCTATGACCGATAATTACGCAATAAAATTAAAGCGTATATTTTTTCCCAAACAATTTCCTCGTTTTCTCGATAGCTATTAGAGATATTGGAAATATCATTGCAGCATCTGATAGACCTAATTAAACTCTTCAACTGTAATTATGAATATTTGTTTTATGACTGATAATTACGCAGAAAAATTAAACCGTATATTTTTTCCAAAACAATTTAATCTTTTTCTCGAAAGCTATTAGAGATATTGGAAATATCATTGCAGCATTTGATGGGCCTAATTAAACTCTACAACGGTAATTATGAATAGTTGTTCTATGACCGATAATTACGCAATAAAATTAAACCGTATATTTTTTCCAAAATAATTTCCTCCTTTTCTCGAAAGCTATTAGAGATATTGGAAATATCATTGCAGCATCTGATAGATCTAATTAAACTCTACAACTGTAATTATGAATATTTGTTCTATGACCGATAATTACGCAATAAAATTAAAGCGTATATTTTTTCCTAAACAATTTCCTCGTTTTTTCCATAGCTATTAGAGATATTGGAAATATCATTGCAGCATCTGATAGACCTAATTAAACTCTACAACTGTAATTATGAATATTTGTTCTATGACTGATAATTACGCAGTAAAATTAAACCGTATATTTTTTCCCAAACAATTTCCTCGTTTTCTCGATAGCTATTAGAGATATTGGAAATATCATTGCAGCATCTGATAGACCTGATTAAACTATACATCTGTAATTATAGACCTAATTAAACTCTACATCTGTAATTATGAATATTTGTTCTATGACCGATAATTACGCAATAAAATTAAACCGTATATTTTTTCAAAAATAATTTCCTCCTTTTCTCGAAAGCTATGAGAGATATTGGAAATATCATTGCAGCATCTGATGGACCTAATTAAACTCTACAACTGTAATTATGAATATTTGTTCCATGACCGATAATTACGCAATAAAATTAAACCGTATATTTTTTCCAAAACAATTTCCTCGTTTTCTCGATAGCTATTAGAGATATTGGAAATATCATTGCAGCATCTGGTAGACCTAATTAAACTCTACAACTGTAATTATGAATATTTGTTCTATGACCGATAATTACGCAATAAAATTAAAGCGTATATTTTTTCCCAAACAATTTCCTCGTTTTCTCGATAGCTATTAGAGATATTGGAAATATCATTGCAGCATCTGATAGACCTAATTAAACTCTTCAACTGTAATTATGAATATTTGTTTTATGACTGATAATTACGCAGAAAAATTAAACCGTATATTTTTTCCAAAACAATTTAATCTTTTTCTCGAAAGCTATTAGAGATATTGGAAATATCATTGCAGCATTTGATGGGCCTAATTAAACTCTACAACGGTAATTATGAATAGTTGTTCTATGACCGATAATTACGCAATAAAATTAAACCGTATATTTTTTCCAAAATAATTTCCTCCTTTTCTCGAAAGCTATTAGAGATATTGGAAATATCATTGCAGCATCTGATAGATCTAATTAAACTCTACAACTGTAATTATGAATATTTGTTCTATGACCGATAATTACGCAATAAAATTAAAGCGTATATTTTTTCCTAAACAATTTCCTCGTTTTTTCCATAGCTATTAGAGATATTGGAAATATCATTGCAGCATCTGATAGACCTAATTAAACTCTACAACTGTAATTATGAATATTTGTTCTATGACTGATAATTACGCAGTAAAATTAAACCGTATATTTTTTCCCAAACAATTTCCTCGTTTTCTCGATAGCTATTAGAGATATTGGAAATATCATTGCAGCATCTGATAGACCTGATTAAACTATACATCTGTAATTATAGACCTAATTAAACTCTACATCTGTAATTATGAATATTTGTTCTATGACCGATAATTACGCAATAAAATTAAACCGTATATTTTTTCAAAAATAATTTCCTCCTTTTCTCGAAAGCTATTAGAGATATTGGAAATATCATTGCAGCATCTGATGGACCTAATTAAACTCTACAACTGTAATTATGAATATTTGTTCCATGACCGATAATTACGCAATAAAATTAAACCGTATATTTTTTCCAAAACAATTTCCTCGTTTTCTCGATAGCTATTAGAGATATTGGAAATATCATTGCAGCATCTGGTAGACCTAATTAAACTCTACAACTGTAATTATGAATATTTGTTCTATGACCGATAATTACGCAATAAAATTAAAGCGTATATTTTTTCCCAAACAATTTCCTCGTTTTCTCGATAGCTATTAGAGATATTGGAAATATCATTGCAGCATCTGATAGACCTAATTAAACTCTTCAACTGTAATTATGAATATTTGTTTTATGACTGATAATTACGCAGAAAAATTAAACCGTATATTTTTTCCAAAACAATTTAATCTTTTTCTCGAAAGCTATTAGAGATATTGGAAATATCATTGCAGCATTTGATGGGCCTAATTAAACTCTACAACGGTAATTATGAATAGTTGTTCTATGACCGATAATTACGCAATAAAATTAAACCGTATATTTTTTCCAAAATAATTTCCTCCTTTTCTCGAAAGCTATTAGAGATATTGAAAATATCATTGCAGCATCTGATAGATCTAATTAAACTCTACAACTGTAATTGTGAATATTTGTTCTATGACCGATAATTACGCAATAAAATTAAAGCGTATATTTTTTCCTAAACAATTTCCTCGTTTTTTCCATAGCTATTAGAGATATTGGAAATATCATTGCAGCATCTGATAGACCTAATTAAACTCTACAACTGTAATTATGAATATTTGTTCTATGACTGATAATTACGCAGTAAAATTAAACCGTATATTTTTTCCCAAACAATTTCCTCGTTTTCTCGATAGCTATTAGAGATATTGGAAATATCATTGCAGCATCTGATAGACCTGATTAAACTATACATCTGTAATTATAGACCTAATTAAACTCTACATCTGTAATTATGAATATTTGTTCTATGACCGATAATTACGCAATAAAATTAAACCGTATATTTTTTCAAAAATAATTTCCTCCTTTTCTCGAAAGCTATTAGAGATATTGGAAATATCATTGCAGCATCTGATGGACCTAATTAAACTCTACAACTGTAATTATGAATATTTGTTCCATGACCGATAATTACGCAATAAAATTAAACCGTATATTTTTTCCAAAACAATTTCCTCGTTTTCTCGATAGCTATTAGAGATATTGGAAATATCATTGCAGCATCTGGTAGACCTAATTAAACTCTACAACTGTAATTATGAATATTTGTTCTATGACCGATAATTACGCAATAAAATTAAAGCGTATATTTTTTCCCAAACAATTTCCTCGTTTTCTCGATAGCTATTAGAGATATTGGAAATATCATTGCAGCATCTGATAGACCTAATTAAACTCTTCAACTGTAATTATGAATATTTGTTTTATGACTGATAATTACGCAGAAAAATTAAACCGTATATTTTTTCCAAAACAATTTAATCTTTTTCTCGAAAGCTATTAGAGATATTGGAAATATCATTGCAGCATTTGATGGGCCTAATTAAACTCTACAACGGTAATTATGAATAGTTGTTCTATGACCGATAATTACGCAATAAAATTAAACCGTATATTTTTTCCAAAATAATTTCCTCCTTTTCTCGAAAGCTATTAGAGATATTGGAAATATCATTGCAGCATCTGATAGATCTAATTAAACTCTACAACTGTAATTATGAATATTTGTTCTATGACCGATAATTACGCAATAAAATTAAAGCGTATATTTTTTCCTAAACAATTTCCTCGTTTTTTCCATAGCTATTAGAGATATTGGAAATATCATTGCAGCATCTGATAGACCTAATTAAACTCTACAACTGTAATTATGAATATTTGTTCTATGACTGATAATTACGCAGTAAAATTAAACCGTATATTTTTTCCCAAACAATTTCCTCGTTTTCTCGATAGCTATTAGAGATATTGGAAATATCATTGCAGCATCTGATAGACCTGATTAAACTATACATCTGTAATTATAGACCTAATTAAACTCTACATCTGTAATTATGAATATTTGTTCTATGACCGATAATTACGCAATAAAATTAAACCGTATATTTTTTCAAAAATAATTTCCTCCTTTTCTCGAAAGCTATTAGAGATATTGGAAATATCATTGCAGCATCTGATGGACCTAATTAAACTCTACAACTGTAATTATGAATATTTGTTCCATGACCGATAATTACGCAATAAAATTAAACCGTATATTTTTTCCAAAACAATTTCCTCGTTTTCTCGATAGCTATTAGAGATATTGGAAATATCATTGCAGCATCTGGTAGACCTAATTAAACTCTACAACTGTAATTATGAATATTTGTTCTATGACCGATAATTACGCAATAAAATTAAAGCGTATATTTTTTCCCAAACAATTTCCTCGTTTTCTCGATAGCTATTAGAGATATTGGAAATATCATTGCAGCATCTGATAGACCTAATTAAACTCTTCAACTGTAATTATGAATATTTGTTTTATGACTGATAATTACGCAGAAAAATTAAACCGTATATTTTTTCCAAAACAATTTAATCTTTTTCTCGAAAGCTATTAGAGATATTGGAAATATCATTGCAGCATTTGATGGGCCTAATTAAACTCTACAACGGTAATTATGAATAGTTGTTCTATGACCGATAATTACGCAATAAAATTAAACCGTATATTTTTTCCAAAATAATTTCCTCCTTTTCTCGAAAGCTATTAGAGATATTGGAAATATCATTGCAGCATCTGATAGATCTAATTAAACTCTACAACTGTAATTATGAATATTTGTTCTATGACCGATAATTACGCAATAAAATTAAAGCGTATATTTTTTCCTAAACAATTTCCTCGTTTTTTCCATAGCTATTAGAGATATTGGAAATATCATTGCAGCATCTGATAGACCTAATTAAACTCTACAACTGTAATTATGAATATTTGTTCTATGACTGATAATTACGCAGTAAAATTAAACCGTATATTTTTTCCCAAACAATTTCCTCGTTTTCTCGATAGCTATTAGAGATATTGGAAATATCATTGCAGCATCTGATAGACCTGATTAAACTATACATCTGTAATTATAGACCTAATTAAACTCTACATCTGTAATTATGAATATTTGTTCTATGACCGATAATTACGCAATAAAATTAAACCGTATATTTTTTCAAAAATAATTTCCTCCTTTTCTCGAAAGCTATTAGAGATATTGGAAATATCATTGCAGCATCTGATGGACCTAATTAAACTCTACAACTGTAATTATGAATATTTGTTCCATGACCGATAATTACGCAATAAAATTAAACCGTATATTTTTTCCAAAACAATTTCCTCGTTTTCTCGATAGCTATTAGAGATATTGGAAATATCATTGCAGCATCTGGTAGATCTAATTAAACTCTACAACTGTAATTATGAATATTTGTTCTATGACCGATAATTACGCAATAAAATTAAAGCGTATATTTTTTCCCAAACAATTTCCTCGTTTTCTCGATAGCTATTAGAGATATTGGAAATATCATTGCAGCATCTGATAGACCTAATTAAACTCTTCAACTGTAATTATGAATATTTGTTTTATGACTGATAATTACGCAGAAAAATTAAACCGTATATTTTTTCCAAAACAATTTAATCTTTTTCTCGAAAGCTATTAGAGATATTGGAAATATCATTGCAGCATTTGATGGGCCTAATTAAACTCTACAACGGTAATTATGAATAGTTGTTCTATGACCGATAATTACGCAATAAAATTAAACCGTATATTTTTTCCAAAATAATTTCCTCCTTTTCTCGAAAGCTATTAGAGATATTGAAAATATCATTGCAGCATCTGATAGATCTAATTAAACTCTACAACTGTAATTGTGAATATTTGTTCTATGACCGATAATTACGCAATAAAATTAAAGCGTATATTTTTTCCTAAACAATTTCCTCGTTTTTTCCATAGCTATTAGAGATATTGGAAATATCATTGCAGCATCTGATAGACCTAATTAAACTCTACAACTGTAATTATGAATATTTGTTCTATGACTGATAATTACGCAGTAAAATTAAACCGTATATTTTTTCCCAAACAATTTCCTCGTTTTCTCGATAGCTATTAGAGATATTGGAAATATCATTGCAGCATCTGATAGACCTGATTAAACTATACATCTGTAATTATAGACCTAATTAAACTCTACATCTGTAATTATGAATATTTGTTCTATGACCGATAATTACGCAATAAAATTAAACCGTATATTTTTTCAAAAATAATTTCCTCCTTTTCTCGAAAGCTATTAGAGATATTGGAAATATCATTGCAGCATCTGATGGACCTAATTAAACTCTACAACTGTAATTATGAATATTTGTTCCATGACCGATAATTACGCAATAAAATTAAACCGTATATTTTTTCCAAAACAATTTCCTCGTTTTCTCGATAGCTATTAGAGATATTGGAAATATCATTGCAGCATCTGGTAGACCTAATTAAACTCTACAACTGTAATTATGAATATTTGTTCTATGACCGATAATTACGCAATAAAATTAAAGCGTATATTTTTTCCCAAACAATTTCCTCGTTTTCTCGATAGCTATTAGAGATATTGGAAATATCATTGCAGCATCTGATAGACCTAATTAAACTCTTCAACTGTAATTATGAATATTTGTTTTATGACTGATAATTACGCAGAAAAATTAAACCGTATATTTTTTCCAAAACAATTTAATCTTTTTCTCGAAAGCTATTAGAGATATTGGAAATATCATTGCAGCATTTAATGGGCCTAATTAAACTCTACAACGGTAATTATGAATAGTTGTTCTATGACCGATAATTACGCAATAAAATTAAACCGTATATTTTTTCCAAAATAATTTCCTCCTTTTCTCGAAAGCTATTAGAGATATTGGAAATATCATTGCAGCATCTGATAGATCTAATTAAACTCTACAACTGTAATTATGAATATTTGTTCTATGACCGATAATTACGCAATAAAATTAAAGCGTATATTTTTTCCTAAACAATTTCCTCGTTTTTTCCATAGCTATTAGAGATATTGGAAATATCATTGCAGCATCTGATAGACCTAATTAAACTCTACAACTGTAATTATGAATATTTGTTCTATGACTGATAATTACGCAGTAAAATTAAACCGTATATTTTTTCCCAAACAATTTCCTCGTTTTCTCGATAGCTATTAGAGATATTGGAAATATCATTGCAGCATCTGATAGACCTGATTAAACTATACATCTGTAATTATAGACCTAATTAAACTCTACATCTGTAATTATGAATATTTGTTCTATGACCGATAATTACGCAATAAAATTAAACCGTATATTTTTTCAAAAATAATTTCCTCCTTTTCTCGAAAGCTATTAGAGATATTGGAAATATCATTGCAGCATCTGTTGGACCTAATTAAACTCTACAACTGTAATTATGAATATTTGTTCCATGACCGATAATTACGCAATAAAATTAAACCGTATATTTTTTCCAAAACAATTTCCTCGTTTTCTCGATAGCTATTAGAGATATTGGAAATATCATTGCAGCATCTGGTAGACCTAATTAAACTCTACAACTGTAATTATGAATATTTGTTCTATGACCGATAATTACGCAATAAAATTAAAGCGTATATTTTTTCCCAAACAATTTCCTCGTTTTCTCGATAGCTATTAGAGATATTGGAAATATCATTGCAGCATCTGATAGACCTAATTAAACTCTTCAACTGTAATTATGAATATTTGTTTTATGACTGATAATTACGCAGAAAAATTAAACCGTATATTTTTTCCAAAACAATTTAATCTTTTTCTCGAAAGCTATTAGAGATATTGGAAATATCATTGCAGCATTTGATGGGCCTAATTAAACTCTACAACGGTAATTATGAATAGTTGTTCTATGACCGATAATTACGCAATAAAATTAAACCGTATATTTTTTCCAAAATAATTTCCTCCTTTTCTCGAAAGCTATTAGAGATATTGGAAATATCATTGCAGCATCTGATAGATCTAATTAAACTCTACAACTGTAATTATGAATATTTGTTCTATGACCGATAATTACGCAATAAAATTAAAGCGTATATTTTTTCCTAAACAATTTCCTCGTTTTTTCCATAGCTATTAGAGATATTGGAAATATCATTGCAGCATCTGATAGACCTAATTAAACTCTACAACTGTAATTATGAATATTTGTTCTATGACTGATAATTACGCAGTAAAATTAAACCGTATATTTTTTCCCAAACAATTTCCTCGTTTTCTCGATAGCTATTAGAGATATTGGAAATATCATTGCAGCATCTGATAGACCTGATTAAACTATACATCTGTAATTATAGACCTAATTAAACTCTACATCTGTAATTATGAATATTTGTTCTATGACCGATAATTACGCAATAAAATTAAACCGTATATTTTTTCAAAAATAATTTCCTCCTTTTCTCGAAAGCTATGAGAGATATTGGAAATATCATTGCAGCATCTGATGGACCTAATTAAACTCTACAACTGTAATTATGAATATTTGTTCCATGACCGATAATTACGCAATAAAATTAAACCGTATATTTTTTCCAAAACAATTTCCTCGTTTTCTCGATAGCTATTAGAGATATTGGAAATATCATTGCAGCATCTGGTAGACCTAATTAAACTCTACAACTGTAATTATGAATATTTGTTCTATGACCGATAATTACGCAATAAAATTAAAGCGTATATTTTTTCCCAAACAATTTCCTCGTTTTCTCGATAGCTATTAGAGATATTGGAAATATCATTGCAGCATCTGATAGACCTAATTAAACTCTTCAACTGTAATTATGAATATTTGTTTTATGACTGATAATTACGCAGAAAAATTAAACCGTATATTTTTTCCAAAACAATTTAATCTTTTTCTCGAAAGCTATTAGAGATATTGGAAATATCATTGCAGCATTTGATGGGCCTAATTAAACTCTACAACGGTAATTATGAATAGTTGTTCTATGACCGATAATTACGCAATAAAATTAAACCGTATATTTTTTCCAAAATAATTTCCTCCTTTTCTCGAAAGCTATTAGAGATATTGGAAATATCATTGCAGCATCTGATAGATCTAATTAAACTCTACAACTGTAATTATGAATATTTGTTCTATGACCGATAATTACGCAATAAAATTAAAGCGTATATTTTTTCCTAAACAATTTCCTCGTTTTTTCCATAGCTATTAGAGATATTGGAAATATCATTGCAGCATCTGATAGACCTAATTAAACTCTACAACTGTAATTATGAATATTTGTTCTATGACTGATAATTACGCAGTAAAATTAAACCGTATATTTTTTCCCAAACAATTTCCTCGTTTTCTCGATAGCTATTAGAGATATTGGAAATATCATTGCAGCATCTGATAGACCTGATTAAACTATACATCTGTAATTATAGACCTAATTAAACTCTACATCTGTAATTATGAATATTTGTTCTATGACCGATAATTACGCAATAAAATTAAACCGTATATTTTTTCAAAAATAATTTCCTCCTTTTCTCGAAAGCTATTAGAGATATTGGAAATATCATTGCAGCATCTGATGGACCTAATTAAACTCTACAACTGTAATTATGAATATTTGTTCCATGACCGATAATTACGCAATAAAATTAAACCGTATATTTTTTCCAAAACAATTTCCTCGTTTTCTCGATAGCTATTAGAGATATTGGAAATATCATTGCAGCATCTGGTAGACCTAATTAAACTCTACAACTGTAATTATGAATATTTGTTCTATGACCGATAATTACGCAATAAAATTAAAGCGTATATTTTTTCCCAAACAATTTCCTCGTTTTCTCGATAGCTATTAGAGATATTGGAAATATCATTGCAGCATCTGATAGACCTAATTAAACTCTTCAACTGTAATTATGAATATTTGTTTTATGACTGATAATTACGCAGAAAAATTAAACCGTATATTTTTTCCAAAACAATTTAATCTTTTTCTCGAAAGCTATTAGAGATATTGGAAATATCATTGCAGCATTTGATGGGCCTAATTAAACTCTACAACGGTAATTATGAATAGTTGTTCTATGACCGATAATTACGCAATAAAATTAAACCGTATATTTTTTCCAAAATAATTTCCTCCTTTTCTCGAAAGCTATTAGAGATATTGGAAATATCATTGCAGCATCTGATAGATCTAATTAAACTCTACAACTGTAATTATGAATATTTGTTCTATGACCGATAATTACGCAATAAAATTAAAGCGTATATTTTTTCCTAAACAATTTCCTCGTTTTTTCCATAGCTATTAGAGATATTGGAAATATCATTGCAGCATCTGATAGACCTAATTAAACTCTACAACTGTAATTATGAATATTTGTTCTATGACTGATAATTACGCAGTAAAATTAAACCGTATATTTTTTCCCAAACAATTTCCTCGTTTTCTCGATAGCTATTAGAGATATTGGAAATATCATTGCAGCATCTGATAGACCTGATTAAACTATACATCTGTAATTATAGACCTAATTAAACTCTACATCTGTAATTATGAATATTTGTTCTATGACCGATAATTACGCAATAAAATTAAACCGTATATTTTTTCAAAAATAATTTCCTCCTTTTCTCGAAAGCTATGAGAGATATTGGAAATATCATTGCAGCATCTGATGGACCTAATTAAACTCTACAACTGTAATTATGAATATTTGTTCCATGACCGATAATTACGCAATAAAATTAAACCGTATATTTTTTCCAAAACAATTTCCTCGTTTTCTCGATAGCTATTAGAGATATTGGAAATATCATTGCAGCATCTGGTAGACCTAATTAAACTCTACAACTGTAATTATGAATATTTGTTCTATGACCGATAATTACGCAATAAAATTAAAGCGTATATTTTTTCCCAAACAATTTCCTCGTTTTCTCGATAGCTATTAGAGATATTGGAAATATCATTGCAGCATCTGATAGACCTAATTAAACTCTTCAACTGTAATTATGAATATTTGTTTTATGACTGATAATTACGCAGAAAAATTAAACCGTATATTTTTTCCAAAACAATTTAATCTTTTTCTCGAAAGCTATTAGAGATATTGGAAATATCATTGCAGCATTTGATGGGCCTAATTAAACTCTACAACGGTAATTATGAATAGTTGTTCTATGACCGATAATTACGCAATAAAATTAAACCGTATATTTTTTCCAAAATAATTTCCTCCTTTTCTCGAAAGCTATTAGAGATATTGAAAATATCATTGCAGCATCTGATAGATCTAATTAAACTCTACAACTGTAATTGTGAATATTTGTTCTATGACCGATAATTACGCAATAAAATTAAAGCGTATATTTTTTCCTAAACAATTTCCTCGTTTTTTCCATAGCTATTAGAGATATTGGAAATATCATTGCAGCATCTGATAGACCTAATTAAACTCTACAACTGTAATTATGAATATTTGTTCTATGACTGATAATTACGCAGTAAAATTAAACCGTATATTTTTTCCCAAACAATTTCCTCGTTTTCTCGATAGCTATTAGAGATATTGGAAATATCATTGCAGCATCTGATAGACCTGATTAAACTATACATCTGTAATTATAGACCTAATTAAACTCTACATCTGTAATTATGAATATTTGTTCTATGACCGATAATTACGCAATAAAATTAAACCGTATATTTTTTCAAAAATAATTTCCTCCTTTTCTCGAAAGCTATTAGAGATATTGGAAATATCATTGCAGCATCTGATGGACCTAATTAAACTCTACAACTGTAATTATGAATATTTGTTCCATGACCGATAATTACGCAATAAAATTAAACCGTATATTTTTTCCAAAACAATTTCCTCGTTTTCTCGATAGCTATTAGAGATATTGGAAATATCATTGCAGCATCTGGTAGACCTAATTAAACTCTACAACTGTAATTATGAATATTTGTTCTATGACCGATAATTACGCAATAAAATTAAAGCGTATATTTTTTCCCAAACAATTTCCTCGTTTTCTCGATAGCTATTAGAGATATTGGAAATATCATTGCAGCATCTGATAGACCTAATTAAACTCTTCAACTGTAATTATGAATATTTGTTTTATGACTGATAATTACGCAGAAAAATTAAACCGTATATTTTTTCCAAAACAATTTAATCTTTTTCTCGAAAGCTATTAGAGATATTGGAAATATCATTGCAGCATTTGATGGGCCTAATTAAACTCTACAACGGTAATTATGAATAGTTGTTCTATGACCGATAATTACGCAATAAAATTAAACCGTATATTTTTTCCAAAATAATTTCCTCCTTTTCTCGAAAGCTATTAGAGATATTGGAAATATCATTGCAGCATCTGATAGATCTAATTAAACTCTACAACTGTAATTATGAATATTTGTTCTATGACCGATAATTACGCAATAAAATTAAAGCGTATATTTTTTCCTAAACAATTTCCTCGTTTTTTCCATAGCTATTAGAGATATTGGAAATATCATTGCAGCATCTGATAGACCTAATTAAACTCTACAACTGTAATTATGAATATTTGTTCTATGACTGATAATTACGCAGTAAAATTAAACCGTATATTTTTTCCCAAACAATTTCCTCGTTTTCTCGATAGCTATTAGAGATATTGGAAATATCATTGCAGCATCTGATAGACCTGATTAAACTATACATCTGTAATTATAGACCTAATTAAACTCTACATCTGTAATTATGAATATTTGTTCTATGACCGATAATTACGCAATAAAATTAAACCGTATATTTTTTCAAAAATAATTTCCTCCTTTTCTCGAAAGCTATTAGAGATATTGGAAATATCATTGCAGCATCTGATGGACCTAATTAAACTCTACAACTGTAATTATGAATATTTGTTCCATGACCGATAATTACGCAATAAAATTAAACCGTATATTTTTTCCAAAACAATATCCTCGTTTTCTCGATAGCTATTAGAGATATTGGAAATATCATTGCAGCATCTGGTAGACCTAATTAAACTCTACAACTGTAATTATGAATATTTGTTCTATGACCGATAATTACGCAATAAAATTAAAGCGTATATTTTTTCCCAAACAATTTCCTCGTTTTCTCGATAGCTATTAGAGATATTGGAAATATCATTGCAGCATCTGATAGACCTAATTAAACTCTTCAACTGTAATTATGAATATTTGTTTTATGACTGATAATTACGCAGAAAAATTAAACCGTATATTTTTTCCAAAACAATTTAATCTTTTTCTCGAAAGCTATTAGAGATATTGGAAATATCATTGCAGCATTTGATGGGCCTAATTAAACTCTACAACGGTAATTATGAATAGTTGTTCTATGACCGATAATTACGCAATAAAATTAAACCGTATATTTTTTCCAAAATAATTTCCTCCTTTTCTCGAAAGCTATTAGAGATATTGGAAATATCATTGCAGCATCTGATAGATCTAATTAAACTCTACAACTGTAATTATGAATATTTGTTCTATGACCGATAATTACGCAATAAAATTAAAGCGTATATTTTTTCCTAAACAATTTCCTCGTTTTTTCCATAGCTATTAGAGATATTGGAAATATCATTGCAGCATCTGATAGACCTAATTAAACTCTACAACTGTAATTATGAATATTTGTTCTATGACTGATAATTACGCAGTAAAATTAAACCGTATATTTTTTCCCAAACAATTTCCTCGTTTTCTCGATAGCTATTAGAGATATTGGAAATATCATTGCAGCATCTGATAGACCTGATTAAACTATACATCTGTAATTATAGACCTAATTAAACTCTACATCTGTAATTATGAATATTTGTTCTATGACCGATAATTACGCAATAAAATTAAACCGTATATTTTTTCAAAAATAATTTCCTCCTTTTCTCGAAAGCTATTAGAGATATTGGAAATATCATTGCAGCATCTGATGGACCTAATTAAACTCTACAACTGTAATTATGAATATTTGTTCCATGACCGATAATTACGCAATAAAATTAAACCGTATATTTTTTCCAAAACAATATCCTCGTTTTCTCGATAGCTATTAGAGATATTGGAAATATCATTGCAGCATCTGGTAGACCTAATTAAACTCTACAACTGTAATTATGAATATTTGTTCTATGACCGATAATTACGCAATAAAATTAAAGCGTATATTTTTTCCCAAACAATTTCCTCGTTTTCTCGATAGCTATTAGAGATATTGGAAATATCATTGCAGCATCTGATAGACCTAATTAAACTCTTCAACTGTAATTATGAATATTTGTTTTATGACTGATAATTACGCAGAAAAATTAAACCGTATATTTTTTCCAAAACAATTTAATCTTTTTCTCGAAAGCTATTAGAGATATTGGAAATATCATTGCAGCATTTGATGGGCCTAATTAAACTCTACAACGGTAATTATGAATAGTTGTTCTATGACCGATAATTACGCAATAAAATTAAACCGTATATTTTTTCCAAAATAATTTCCTCCTTTTCTCGAAAGCTATTAGAGATATTGGAAATATCATTGCAGCATCTGATAGATCTAATTAAACTCTACAACTGTAATTATGAATATTTGTTCTATGACCGATAATTACGCAATAAAATTAAAGCGTATATTTTTTCCTAAACAATTTCCTCGTTTTTTCCATAGCTATTAGAGATATTGGAAATATCATTGCAGCATCTGATAGACCTAATTAAACTCTACAACTGTAATTATGAATATTTGTTCTATGACTGATAATTACGCAGTAAAATTAAACCGTATATTTTTTCCCAAACAATTTCCTCGTTTTCTCGATAGCTATTAGAGATATTGGAAATATCATTGCAGCATCTGATAGACCTGATTAAACTATACATCTGTAATTATAGACCTAATTAAACTCTACATCTGTAATTATGAATATTTGTTCTATGACCGATAATTACGCAATAAAATTAAACCGTATATTTTTTCAAAAATAATTTCCTCCTTTTCTCGAAAGCTATTAGAGATATTGGAAATATCATTGCAGCATCTGATGGACCTAATTAAACTCTACAACTGTAATTATGAATATTTGTTCCATGACCGATAATTACGCAATAAAATTAAACCGTATATTTTTTCCAAAACAATTTCCTCGTTTTCTCGATAGCTATTAGAGATATTGGAAATATCATTGCAGCATCTGGTAGACCTAATTAAACTCTACAACTGTAATTATGAATATTTGTTCTATGACCGATAATTACGCAATAAAATTAAAGCGTATATTTTTTCCCAAACAATTTCCTCGTTTTCTCGATAGCTATTAGAGATATTGGAAATATCATTGCAGCATCTGATAGACCTAATTAAACTCTTCAACTGTAATTATGAATATTTGTTTTATGACTGATAATTACGCAGAAAAATTAAACCGTATATTTTTTCCAAAACAATTTAATCTTTTTCTCGAAAGCTATTAGAGATATTGGAAATATCATTGCAGCATTTGATGGGCCTAATTAAACTCTACAACGGTAATTATGAATAGTTGTTCTATGACCGATAATTACGCAATAAAATTAAACCGTATATTTTTTCCAAAATAATTTCCTCCTTTTCTCGAAAGCTATTAGAGATATTGGAAATATCATTGCAGCATCTGATAGATCTAATTAAACTCTACAACTGTAATTATGAATATTTGTTCTATGACCGATAATTACGCAATAAAATTAAAGCGTATATTTTTTCCTAAACAATTTCCTCGTTTTTTCCATAGCTATTAGAGATATTGGAAATATCATTGCAGCATCTGATAGACCTAATTAAACTCTACAACTGTAATTATGAATATTTGTTCTATGACTGATAATTACGCAGTAAAATTAAACCGTATATTTTTTCCCAAACAATTTCCTCGTTTTCTCGATAGCTATTAGAGATATTGGAAATATCATTGCAGCATCTGATAGACCTGATTAAACTATACATCTGTAATTATAGACCTAATTAAACTCTACATCTGTAATTATGAATATTTGTTCTATGACCGATAATTACGCAATAAAATTAAACCGTATATTTTTTCAAAAATAATTTCCTCCTTTTCTCGAAAGCTATTAGAGATATTGGAAATATCATTGCAGCATCTGATGGACCTAATTAAACTCTACAACTGTAATTATGAATATTTGTTCCATGACCGATAATTACGCAATAAAATTAAACCGTATATTTTTTCCAAAACAATTTCCTCGTTTTCTCGATAGCTATTAGAGATATTGGAAATATCATTGCAGCATCTGGTAGACCTAATTAAACTCTACAACTGTAATTATTAATATTTGTTCTATGACCGATAATTACGCAATAAAATTAAAGCGTATATTTTTTCCCAAACAATTTCCTCGTTTTCTCGATAGCTATTAGAGATATTGGAAATATCATTGCAGCATCTGATAGACCTAATTAAACTCTTCAACTGTAATTATGAATATTTGTTTTATGACTGATAATTACGCAGAAAAATTAAACCGTATATTTTTTCCAAAACAATTTAATCTTATTCTCGAAAGCTATTAGAGATATTGGAAATATCATTGCAGCATTTGATGGGCCTAATTAAACTCTACAACGGTAATTATGAATAGTTGTTCTATGACCGATAATTACGCAATAAAATTAAACCGTATATTTTTTCCAAAATAATTTCCTCCTTTTCTCGAAAGCTATTAGAGATATTGGAAATATCATTGCAGCATCTGATAGATCTAATTAAACTCTACAACTGTAATTATGAATATTTGTTCTATGACCGATAATTACGCAATAAAATTAAAGCGTATATTTTTTCCTAAACAATTTCCTCGTTTTTTCCATAGCTATTAGAGATATTGGAAATATCATTGCAGCATCTGATAGACCTAATTAAACTCTACAACTGTAATTATGAATATTTGTTCTATGACTGATAATTACGCAGTAAAATTAAACCGTATATTTTTTCCCAAACAATTTCCTCGTTTTCTCGATAGCTATTAGAGATATTGGAAATATCATTGCAGCATCTGATAGACCTGATTAAACTATACATCTGTAATTATAGACCTAATTAAACTCTACATCTGTAATTATGAATATTTGTTCTATGACCGATAATTACGCAATAAAATTAAACCGTATATTTTTTCAAAAATAATTTCCTCCTTTTCTCGAAAGCTATTAGAGATATTGGAAATATCATTGCAGCATCTGATGGACCTAATTAAACTCTACAACTGTAATTATGAATATTTGTTCCATGACCGATAATTACGCAATAAAATTAAACCGTATATTTTTTCCAAAACAATTTCCTCGTTTTCTCGATAGCTATTAGAGATATTGGAAATATCATTGCAGCATCTGGTAGACCTAATTAAACTCTACAACTGTAATTATGAATATTTGTTCTATGACCGATAATTACGCAATAAAATTAAAGCGTATATTTTTTCCCAAACAATTTCCTCGTTTTCTCGATAGCTATTAGAGATATTGGAAATATCATTGCAGCATCTGATAGACCTAATTAAACTCTTCAACTGTAATTATGAATATTTGTTTTATGACTGATAATTACGCAGAAAAATTAAACCGTATATTTTTTCCAAAACAATTTAATCTTTTTCTCGAAAGCTATTAGAGATATTGGAAATATCATTGCAGCATTTGATGGGCCTAATTAAACTCTACAACGGTAATTATGAATAGTTGTTCTATGACCGATAATTACGCAATAAAATTAAACCGTATATTTTTTCCAAAATAATTTCCTCCTTTTCTCGAAAGCTATTAGAGATATTGGAAATATCATTGCAGCATCTGATAGATCTAATTAAACTCTACAACTGTAATTATGAATATTTGTTCTATGACCGATAATTACGCAATAAAATTAAAGCGTATATTTTTTCCTAAACAATTTCCTCGTTTTTTCCATAGCTATTAGAGATATTGGAAATATCATTGCAGCATCTGATAGACCTAATTAAACTCTACAACTGTAATTATGAATATTTGTTCTATGACTGATAATTACGCAGTAAAATTAAACCGTATATTTTTTCCCAAACAATTTCCTCGTTTTCTCGATAGCTATTAGAGATATTGGAAATATCATTGCAGCATCTGATAGACCTGATTAAACTATACATCTGTAATTATAGACCTAATTAAACTCTACATCTGTAATTATGAATATTTGTTCTATGACCGATAATTACGCAATAAAATTAAACCGTATATTTTTTCAAAAATAATTTCCTCCTTTTCTCGAAAGCTATTAGAGATATTGGAAATATCATTGCAGCATCTGATGGACCTAATTAAACTCTACAACTGTAATTATGAATATTTGTTCCATGACCGATAATTACGCAATAAAATTAAACCGTATATTTTTTCCAAAACAATTTCCTCGTTTTCTCGATAGCTATTAGAGATATTGGAAATATCATTGCAGCATCTGGTAGACCTAATTAAACTCTACAACTGTAATTATGAATATTTGTTCTATGACCGATAATTACGCAATAAAATTAAAGCGTATATTTTTTCCCAAACAATTTCCTCGTTTTCTCGATAGCTATTAGAGATATTGGAAATATCATTGCAGCATCTGATAGACCTAATTAAACTCTTCAACTGTAATTATGAATATTTGTTTTATGACTGATAATTACGCAGAAAAATTAAACCGTATATTTTTTCCAAAACAATTTAATCTTTTTCTCGAAAGCTATTAGAGATATTGGAAATATCATTGCAGCATTTGATGGGCCTAATTAAACTCTACAACGGTAATTATGAATAGTTGTTCTATGACCGATAATTACGCAATAAAATTAAACCGTATATTTTTTCCAAAATAATTTCCTCCTTTTCTCGAAAGCTATTAGAGATATTGGAAATATCATTGCAGCATCTGATAGATCTAATTAAACTCTACAACTGTAATTATGAATATTTGTTCTATGACCGATAATTACGCAATAAAATTAAAGCGTATATTTTTTCCTAAACAATTTCCTCGTTTTTTCCATAGCTATTAGAGATATTGGAAATATCATTGCAGCATCTGATAGACCTAATTAAACTCTACAACTGTAATTATGAATATTTGTTCTATGACTGATAATTACGCAGTAAAATTAAACCGTATATTTTTTCCCAAACAATTTCCTCGTTTTCTCGATAGCTATTAGAGATATTGGAAATATCATTGCAGCATCTGATAGACCTGATTAAACTATACATCTGTAATTATAGACCTAATTAAACTCTACATCTGTAATTATGAATATTTGTTCTATGACCGATAATTACGCAATAAAATTAAACCGTATATTTTTTCAAAAATAATTTCCTCCTTTTCTCGAAAGCTATTAGAGATATTGGAAATATCATTGCAGCATCTGATGGACCTAATTAAACTCTACAACTGTAATTATGAATATTTGTTCCATGACCGATAATTACGCAATAAAATTAAACCGTATATTTTTTCCAAAACAATTTCCTCGTTTTCTCGATAGCTATTAGAGATATTGGAAATATCATTGTAGCATCTGGTAGACCTAATTAAACTCTACAACTGTAATTATGAATATTTGTTCTATGACCGATAATTACGCAATAAAATTAAAGCGTATATTTTTTCCCAAACAATTTCCTCGTTTTCTCGATAGCTATTAGAGATATTGGAAATATCATTGCAGCATCTGATAGACCTAATTAAACTCTTCAACTGTAATTATGAATATTTGTTTTATGACTGATAATTACGCAGAAAAATTAAACCGTATATTTTTTCCAAAACAATTTAATCTTTTTCTCGAAAGCTATTAGAGATATTGGAAATATCATTGCAGCATTTGATGGGCCTAATTAAACTCTACAACGGTAATTATGAATAGTTGTTCTATGACCGATAATTACGCAATAAAATTAAACCGTATATTTTTTCCAAAATAATTTCCTCCTTTTCTCGAAAGCTATTAGAGATATTGGAAATATCATTGCAGCATCTGATAGATCTAATTAAACTCTACAACTGTAATTATGAATATTTGTTCTATGACCGATAATTACGCAATAAAATTAAAGCGTATATTTTTTCCTAAACAATTTCCTCGTTTTTTCCATAGCTATTAGAGATATTGGAAATATCATTGCAGCATCTGATAGACCTAATTAAACTCTACAACTGTAATTATGAATATTTGTTCTATGACTGATAATTACGCAGTAAAATTAAACCGTATATTTTTTCCCAAACAATTTCCTCGTTTTCTCGATAGCTATTAGAGATATTGGAAATATCATTGCAGCATCTGATAGACCTGATTAAACTATACATCTGTAATTATAGACCTAATTAAACTCTACATCTGTAATTATGAATATTTGTTCTATGACCGATAATTACGCAATAAAATTAAACCGTATATTTTTTCAAAAATAATTTCCTCCTTTTCTCGAAAGCTATTAGAGATATTGGAAATATCATTGCAGCATCTGATGGACCTAATTAAACTCTACAACTGTAATTATGAATATTTGTTCCATGACCGATAATTACGCAATAAAATTAAACCGTATATTTTTTCCAAAACAATTTCCTCGTTTTCTCGATAGCTATTAGAGATATTGGAAATATCATTGCAGCATCTGGTAGACCTAATTAAACTCTACAACTGTAATTATGAATATTTGTTCTATGACCGATAATTACGCAATAAAATTAAAGCGTATATTTTTTCCCAAACAATTTCCTCGTTTTCTCGATAGCTATTAGAGATATTGGAAATATCATTGCAGCATCTGATAGACCTAATTAAACTCTTCAACTGTAATTATGAATATTTGTTTTATGACTGATAATTACGCAGAAAAATTAAACCGTATATTTTTTCCAAAACAATTTAATCTTTTTCTCGAAAGCTATTAGAGATATTGGAAATATCATTGCAGCATTTGATGGGCCTAATTAAACTCTACAACGGTAATTATGAATAGTTGTTCTATGACCGATAATTACGCAATAAAATTAAACCGTATATTTTTTCCAAAATAATTTCCTCCTTTTCTCGAAAGCTATTAGAGATATTGGAAATATCATTGCAGCATCTGATAGATCTAATTAAACTCTACAACTGTAATTATGAATATTTGTTCTATGACCGATAATTACGCAATAAAATTAAAGCGTATATTTTTTCCTAAACAATTTCCTCGTTTTTTCCATAGCTATTAGAGATATTGGAAATATCATTGCAGCATCTGATAGACCTAATTAAACTCTACAACTGTAATTATGAATATTTGTTCTATGACTGATAATTACGCAGTAAAATTAAACCGTATATTTTTTCCCAAACAATTTCCTCGTTTTCTCGATAGCTATTAGAGATATTGGAAATATCATTGCAGCATCTGATAGACCTGATTAAACTATACATCTGTAATTATAGACCTAATTAAACTCTACATCTGTAATTATGAATATTTGTTCTATGACCGATAATTACGCAATAAAATTAAACCGTATATTTTTTCAAAAATAATTTCCTCCTTTTCTCGAAAGCTATTAGAGATATTGGAAATATCATTGCAGCATCTGATGGACCTAATTAAACTCTACAACTGTAATTATGAATATTTGTTCCATGACCGATAATTACGCAATAAAATTAAACCGTATATTTTTTCCAAAACAATTTCCTCGTTTTCTCGATAGCTATTAGAGATATTGGAAATATCATTGCAGCATCTGGTAGACCTAATTAAACTCTACAACTGTAATTATGAATATTTGTTCTATGACCGATAATTACGCAATAAAATTAAAGCGTATATTTTTTCCCAAACAATTTCCTCGTTTTCTCGATAGCTATTAGAGATATTGGAAATATCATTGCAGCATCTGATAGACCTAATTAAACTCTTCAACTGTAATTATGAATATTTGTTTTATGACTGATAATTACGCAGAAAAATTAAACCGTATATTTTTTCCAAAACAATTTAATCTTTTTCTCGAAAGCTATTAGAGATATTGGAAATATCATTGCAGCATTTGATGGGCCTAATTAAACTCTACAACGGTAATTATGAATAGTTGTTCTATGACCGATAATTACGCAATAAAATTAAACCGTATATTTTTTCCAAAATAATTTCCTCCTTTTCTCGAAAGCTATTAGAGATATTGGAAATATCATTGCAGCATCTGATAGATCTAATTAAACTCTACAACTGTAATTATGAATATTTGTTCTATGACCGATAATTACGCAATAAAATTAAAGCGTATATTTTTTCCTAAACAATTTCCTCGTTTTTTCCATAGCTATTAGAGATATTGGAAATATCATTGCAGCATCTGATAGACCTAATTAAACTCTACAACTGTAATTATGAATATTTGTTCTATGACTGATAATTACGCAGTAAAATTAAACCGTATATTTTTTCCCAAACAATTTCCTCGTTTTCTCGATAGCTATTAGAGATATTGGAAATATCATTGCAGCATCTGATAGACCTGATTAAACTATACATCTGTAATTATAGACCTAATTAAACTCTACATCTGTAATTATGAATATTTGTTCTATGACCGATAATTACGCAATAAAATTAAACCGTATATTTTTTCAAAAATAATTTCCTCCTTTTCTCGAAAGCTATTAGAGATATTGGAAATATCATTGCAGCATCTGATGGACCTAATTAAACTCTACAACTGTAATTATGAATATTTGTTCCATGACCGATAATTACGCAATAAAATTAAACCGTATATTTTTTCCAAAACAATTTCCTCGTTTTCTCGATAGCTATTAGAGATATTGGAAATATCATTGCAGCATCTGGTAGACCTAATTAAACTCTACAACTGTAATTATGAATATTTGTTCTATGACCGATAATTACGCAATAAAATTAAAGCGTATATTTTTTCCCAAACAATTTCCTCGTTTTCTCGATAGCTATTAGAGATATTGGAAATATCATTGCAGCATCTGATAGACCTAATTAAACTCTTCAACTGTAATTATGAATATTTGTTTTATGACTGATAATTACGCAGAAAAATTAAACCGTATATTTTTTCCAAAACAATTTAATCTTTTTCTCGAAAGCTATTAGAGATATTGGAAATATCATTGCAGCATTTGATGGGCCTAATTAAACTCTACAACGGTAATTATGAATAGTTGTTCTATGACCGATAATTACGCAATAAAATTAAACCGTATATTTTTTCCAAAATAATTTCCTCCTTTTCTCGAAAGCTATTAGAGATATTGGAAATATCATTGCAGCATCTGATAGATCTAATTAAACTCTACAACTGTAATTATGAATATTTGTTCTATGACCGATAATTACGGAATAAAATTAAAGCGTATATTTTTTCCTAAACAATTTCCTCGTTTTTTCCATAGCTATTAGAGATATTGGAAATATCATTGCAGCATCTGATAGACCTAATTAAACTCTACAACTGTAATTATGAATATTTGTTCTATGACTGATAATTACGCAGTAAAATTAAACCGTATATTTTTTCCCAAACAATTTCCTCGTTTTCTCGATAGCTATTAGAGATATTGGAAATATCATTGCAGCATCTGATAGACCTGATTAAACTATACATCTGTAATTATAGACCTAATTAAACTCTACATCTGTAATTATGAATATTTGTTCTATGACCGATAATTACGCAATAAAATTAAACCGTATATTTTTTCAAAAATAATTTCCTCCTTTTCTCGAAAGCTATTAGAGATATTGGAAATATCATTGCAGCATCTGATGGACCTAATTAAACTCTACAACTGTAATTATGAATATTTGTTCCATGACCGATAATTACGCAATAAAATTAAACCGTATATTTTTTCCAAAACAATTTCCTCGTTTTCTCGATAGCTATTAGAGATATTGGAAATATCATTGCAGCATCTGGTAGACCTAATTAAACTCTACAACTGTAATTA